>JACMIG010002970.1:0-13482 GCA_014805385.1 Levipalatum texanum | reverse complement strand
CGTTCGGCTCGTGGCACTGCCGGCTGGACACATGAAGAGCAAGGAAGATGAGGAGGAGACGAGCGCCGATGAAGGAGATGGAGAAGAAGAGGAGGAAGTCGACGAAGAGGAGGAGGAGGCAGAGCCGCCGAAGAACGACAACCAGGGCAAGGATGACGGAGGAGGAGAGGCCAAGAAGGGACAGGCACGCGGGAAGAGGAGTGCAGTCGGAGGAGCAGAGACTCCCGCGAAGAGGAAGAGAAAATAGGTCAATAAGACCATCTTCCACATGTGCATACATTAATTTTATTGTGTTGTTTCTTCAATGTTTTTTTATTGTGTAATGGTTTTCTAGTTTCTTTGTTTTTTAGTTCAATAAAAGTTCTTCCCCCTGTTTCAAAGCCGAAAACGCAGCAAAATTTCCAGCGAAAAGGAAGGAAGATGAGACAGTCTGGAAAAGGACGAGTACTCGAGTACTCGAGACTTGAGTACTCAGAATTTTGAGTACTTTGACTCGTCTACTCATTCGTCTACTCAAGATTTGAGTCACCCAGACGAGACGAAAATGAGTGGATGGAAGCCAGACACTTCATTCCATCTACTCATTTTGCCAACACTAGTATTTACGGAGCGAAACGGAATAAAAGGCTGAATTTTTGCAAGCTAGTTGGACATGTAATCCAACCGAAGGCTGCAAAATTATCGCTTCAAACTCCTTCAGGGCTCAAAGACATGTGGCGGAGATTTGCCTGCCGTTCGCTAAATGGAAATTCTTGGCGCGCCACAATCACTATGTTTGCATGCAAATTAGTTTATCAACGACTTCAGAAATATTCGAGTCAAGTAATGAACGATGAACTGAAAAAAACGAAGTTAGGAAACCTTTGCCACTTCTTGTGATAGCGCGTGGCATGAAAACAGAAAAACAATGTCGCGGACAGAACAATGCGCCTCTAGGACGTGAGCAAGATCGACTTGGCAAAAATACCTAATTGTCACTTAAACATTGTAAGAAACTGAAAGCCCGTGGATAAAAATTGTACCACGTAATGCAAAATACGGAACATAAAATCAGGTGAACCTTTAAGGATAGTTTAGTACGCGGTCTTCAGAGAAATTTGAGCAGGCCACTCTTGGCCTCGATCTGCGGGTTACTGTAAAGGAAGGATATTAGACCGTCTTGGAAACGCTGGCGCTGCTACGTTTAGAGATCATCTGATCATCGCTAAACGCCGCAATTTTCAACTAAGAATTGGACTGACTCCTCCATGTCCTTCTCCGTAATCGTCGAGGGATCGGCGATTTCGTTGAGCTCGGCGTCGTCCTCGGCGGAATCTTTGGCCTGAATACGAGAGCTAGGAATGATATGTGTAAAGTAAAAAAACACCGCATTCGATCACAATGATGAATCAGTGCAAAATATCCTTTTTTGTTTAGTAGGAGTGAGATGAATTTTGCTATAATAATACTTCTCACAATAAGGTCCGTAATACAAAAAAAGTAAAAGAAAACAAACGTGATCCGGGCTGAATTTGCAACGAACGCCATGGCCGCAGCTGAAAAATATAATTATTATAATAATCTTATAAAGAATATAAATGATCATTAAATCGATAACTTACTAGCACTCTTTGAACATGGGTTCCTCCGTGTCCGGCCTTCCGTTGGGGTAGTAGTCGAAGGTGAGCTCCTCGCCTGGAAGAATAGGTAAAAAGTAAAGGTTCGTCCCTATCAGCCTGCAAGAACATGAGCTATATAACCTCCTGCCATTTAAAACGTTGTGTGTGCAAAACGTCGCCTGCCTGTAAACACACACTCCACGCACGCAATGCGTGCATGAAATGTGTGTTTACAGGCAGGAGACGTTTGTACACGCAACTTTTTAAATGGCAGGAGGTTATATAGCCTATAACAGTTTCAATCTGATGTACAGCGCTTCCGTCATATATATATTGCTACGGTTTAAAGTAAGTTTCAAGCGAAGGCTTTCACCTACAACTCCTCGAACTCTCGCCCTTCTAAAATAAATACTTATTTTATCGGAAATAAATAAATACTTATTTTATTAGGTTCTAAAATATTACCCGCCAGAATCTTCCTCCGCGCGAAGAAGGCGAAGCGATGGAAGAATGTGCCGTAACTGTAATGGAACGCTTTGGCCCCGCTTGCTATTGTTCCGCACCAATTTATGTAGGTGGATCAAAGAGCAAAGATCAAGAAGACCACAGAACATCTAAATTGGCTCTCCGTGGTTAGCCATTCCTACCTGCCAAAATGAGAGCCACAAGCGCCGATAAAGCACGCGCATCAGCGAGCTCTCGAAGCTAATTTTGGCATTACAACAAGCAGGAATCGTTAACCACAATGTCGCTGAACGCCAATTTTTACTGGGGGACGCCACGCTATACGTAGTAGTAGCGAACTAATACAGTAATTGCTAACCGCTCGACGAGGACGGGGACGCAGGAGAGATTGGGGAGGCAGGAGTGGTTGATGAAGCGGGCCTCGTTGCCCTACAATGGCGTCCATTTCGAACTATTCCACGGTCTCCAGCATAAATGCGCGTTCTGCGCGCGAGATATGCGTATTAAATGAGCGTTCTGCGCGCGAGATATACGTATTGGTCGGGGGGCGAATCTCACCACAAGCTTGGCGTCGACGACGAGCGGAAGGTGCTTCTTTCCGGTCTTCAGGTCCATCATAGAATATCTAAAGGAGTATATAGATAAACCATGCCGAATGTTGACCGATCATCTTCATCCGCTATGGATGCCGGCAATCCCCATGTGTAATGGAGATGGGTGAAATAAAAGGACCATCACTGCTCATGCATCGTATAATCGGGATTATCGCTATCATCACAAATAGTCTAATTTAATTGTTGGATCCAGTAAAAAAATTTCTTTGTAAAAATGCTGCCTGAAACATGAGATTGGGTCTACCTATTTCCAAAGGTCCACAGAATCTATTAAAAAAATAAAGGACCAACCGCATTTCAAACTGGTAGATTGAGTCAGATCGGTTCTCGCATTCCTTGGTCGTCAGCACCTCGCCCGTGTACTCGACCACGAAGGCTTTCGCCCTGAGAAAAAGCACACAATTAGGAAGGAAGCTCAAACCGACAATTGGACAACCTATTAACAATCCGAAGATACAGCTGCACCACAGTTTCAGCCACTTTTGTTTTTTCAAAATCCGTTGAATTGAGCAACCTTTCCAAATATGCACTCGTAGATTATTGACATAACTGTCAGAAATACCCGGAAACTCATTTTAATGATTTTTTAAAAAATATTTTTAAAAAAAAATCCTCACGGGATCTCCTTGGCCGTCCGCAGTCCCCAGTTCTTGTTCTTCTCGCGGAATATGATGAGAGGAATCTGGCGACCTTTCTGCAGAGCCACATAACGGGGGGGTTGAAATAGATAAAATTTAGATACGCGATAAATATTTATTTTATTTTTTTTATTTTAAATCGTTCATTAATTCACCTGCACCACCCTCTGTCCGCAGGCAAGTCCGCACTCGCAAGCTGCCGTGCACTCCACAACCATAGTGCGCGTGTTCTCCAGCACTGTCAGGGGCGTGTCTTCTCCGCCGTCGAGCTGCAACATAATAGAATATTGATTGATTGATCGATTTAATACAAATGAGTCTCATGGACAGGCAGACAGACGTGAGCACAGGGGTGTCAGAATCTCCGTCTGGCCTGAGAAAAATGGCCAGAGAGCGGTCGTCTGCTTGGGCAGGGTGCATTTCAGACGGCCTGTCGCGATTCGCAGACAGAGCGCAGTCGGTAAGTCTTTTGACATGAACGAGACAGGTCTCGAGATCAATTCCATACCATGGCGGAGACTTTTGCTACCATCTAATGAGCAGTTTTTGGGCTGAAAATGCGCGTAGGACACACATGTGCTGTTCGCCCTTCCACACATCCAAAAAATAAAAAAAATGACGCAGATCGACGGATAAGAGCTATCCGATCACTTGAACTTTAATACTGCCTCGGTAGTGCAAGCAAAGTGCCACAAACCATATATCAGAAGGTAGCTACGATCATTCTAAAGATGGCTGTGTATCGAATTGTGATTATCTCCAAAGGTGCGCGAGATATGCAAATTTCCGTATACTAATGAACATTTTCAGAAATGCAATTTTTCGCTTTTTCGATGCTCAGTTTTCTTCAAAATGTCCTTAGCTCCATTTTGATATATGATGTGTGGCACTTTTTTCAAATCCGGCGCAACAGCGTGCATGTCATTTGAAAATGCGTGTGATTCGGTTGGATCAGCATAATTTTGGCAGAAACCAATTACTGAAATCTGCAAACAATTGCATAGTGTTCCTCGTCGTATTCTGTATTAGAGTACAGATGGGTATTGTGATTACTCGTTTTATCGCTGCGCGGCATGAGTCGAAAGAAAAACTTCTACGCAGCGTCTTTCATTCGGACCTGCATAATGTCGAGAAAAATTAACTTTTAAATTCCGAAAAACATTCCTTCGGGTTCCACGCCTCCTAATACACAAAACTACGTATGGGTTTGTCGATTGAATGTTTTATTCCTGCGCGGCATAATTCAGAAGAAAAACCACTTTTGAGCACATTTCATTTGGACCTGCATAATGCTGCGATAAACCTATTTTAAAATTCCGAAAAAAATAGCATCGTGTTTCTCGTCTTATTCTGCGCAAGACGACGTATGGGTTTTGAGATTCGATGTCTTATTGCTGCGCGGCACGCGCCGAAAGAGAAGCATCTATAATAGACTTTTCATTCGAACCTGCATAATGTTTTTATAAATCCATTTTTAAATTCTGAAAAAAAATAGCATCGTATTCCTCTCCTCCGAATACACAAAGCTACGCATGGGTTTCTAAAAATTCCTTTTTGCAGCCGAGTTATGGTAAAAAAAACCGCAGAAAAAGCGTTATTTTGATTGCCTGGAGCTCAATTAGCATCCAGACAGTCGACAGACAGACGAGTCATCGGCTCTGTCTCGTTTGCCATTTCTCTCAGGCCAATCGTAGATTCTGACTCCCCTGTGCGTGAGCATAAAGGTAGCTTCAGAAAGAATATCATAAAACTGATTGTGAACCAAGTAATAAAATAAAATAACTGCAAATATAATAAATAGAAAAAATGGAGGCGGAGAAAACAGCTAACTCACGTCTTCCAGTCGATTCTCCAATCTTCCGCCGTTGTAGTGGCAGTTCATTTGGCTGATCTGCAGGAAAATTTCATAAGAAAAAAACGTTGCCAATAATATAAGGCACGCTCAACTAAAAAGTCTGTTGTAGTAAACTTCCCCTGCCTGTAAAGTGCACTCTTGCGTGCACGAAGTGCATTTTACGGGCAGGGGAAGTTTACTACACCACACGAGACTCACGATGCCACAGCACGCTCTCTTATCGTGAATGTCCGTAAAGTGCTCCCGTGGGTAGGAGCATTCCGCGCTGCACTTGGAGAGGCATCTGAAATGGTTGGTTCAGATATAAAGATCTGTGTAGGAAACTTCCCCTGCCTGTAAAGTGCACTACCTGCGTGCACGAGTGCACTTTACAGGCAGTGAAGTTTACTACACCGGATATTTTATTTAAGCCCTCGTTATATCGCATGCGAGTCAATCTGCACCCTGAGCACGCATTGGGAATCTTTAATATCTGTCTCGAATAGGGTAGTCAAAAGGAAGACGAAAATAGTCGTCTTCGATGGGAAGCTTCTTCCTCTTGAATTTGACAACCCTGGTCTCGGGCATTTTTGAAACGATCAATTCTAACAAGGTCACAGAATTTCAGTAGTTTTTGAGATATCAATGTACCGTAGCAATCGATAAATACAAATTTCTCACTCAAACTCTCATGCTAGAATAGATTTACCTCACCTCAGATCAGCAAGCTGCTTATTCTTCTCCAGGATCTCTCGAACAGCGGGCGACGTTAGGTTCCATGCAGTGAACTAAATGGAGGCGTAGGAGTGCTCAAATCGTGAGTGGTCAACGTGGAATGTCGTCGTAGGAATATTTTATGTGGGATAGGCTTTCGAAGAGGCCAGGAATCGTTCCTGTGCCATTCCACATCATAACATAACGTGGCGTTATATAATAAGTGCGGTCTAGTAACTCCCCCCTGCCTGTAAAGTGCACTCAAGCGCGCAATAAGTGCACTTTACAAACAGGACGAAAACTACACCCAACACATTTGAACACCCGTTATACCAGGACATCGTTACCTTGAAGCTGGGTATGTCCTCTTTCATGTCCGTCCAATCCTCGATGAGTAGCAGCCGCTTTTCGTGGTCCTCGACCATGCCGGCCTGTAACTCATGGAAAATATAGTGGCTCCGCAGTCTTCCGAAATTTTAAGTAAGGAATAGCATTTTCGTAATTGCCGCCACTGAGCCGCGAAACAAATGCGGTAGAGGATTCTTCATTTCTCCTAGTTGGTTGCATTTTGCTTCGGGTGGAAATAGCTATATTTTCTGCTGGTCTACATAATATTGGATGACCTCGCGTACCTTTTTATGTACTCCGAGAAGCGAAACTTATGAAAAAAAGCAGTTCTTCACCAGGAGATACGTTAGATTCCACCGCCATTCGCGTCCGCGAATCTTGTTGATGTAGCGAGAGCGCTGAAGTATTATTGTTGAATTTACCCTCATTTATTGGAAATGAGACACTCCGAAAATAGGAATATTATACGCGGCGTCTGATCAACCGCATATTTATCATGAATTCACAATAAAGACTTACTGGGTGATAAACGTAGGAGTGCTCGACCGGGAGGAACCTGAAAAATCGCCGTTGAGCAGTTTAATAATGAGCTATTGAATATGCTGCATAAAAGCAAGCCGAGTCGTGAAGCAGAAGACAAATAAAATGACTTAGCCCTAATTTTAGGGTTAAAACTTTTATATTCTACCTGTTCGGGAAGGCTTCGTCGAACGCGTCGCCATATTCTGTGCGTAGTCGGGCCACTAGCTGAAGAAACCATTTATATATATATATATTGCATGCGTGCCTAATAGCCCGGAATCTTGCGGGTGCAAGTTTGCGGGTTAAACATGGAACAAATTCGGGGTCGGCCGAATTGTCGCTTTAATCCCGCTCAAAGCGTTTTTTTTTATTTTCGGAGCCCATGCAGTTGAAAGTGGTCAAGTAAACGTAATGGGCAAAACGGTGCAATAGTGATGTTTCCTTATCATGAATATAAGGCACGCTCAACTGAAAAGTCTGGTGTAGTAAACTTCCACTGCCTGTAAAGTGCACTCTTGCGTGCAGGGGGTGCGCTTTACTGGCGGGCGAGATTTCCCTCACCAGACTTTTTAGTTGAGCGGGCCTTATATGGATCGCAATACTCACCATTTTATTAGTCTCCTCCCGGAAGTTGAAGGCCTTGATCTATAATGAGGGGCCATCGCGCTTCGAATTGGGATTTAAATAACACACCGGGTCGCACGACAAGACGCAGACATTCGATTTGCCCGTCCATGTCGGAATAGGGTAGTTGGTCCACTTGACGAGCAACTGCAATAGAAGAAGGGTGCAATGAAAAAGTATGGTGTACTAAATTTCGCCTGCCTGCAAAGTGCACCCTTGCGTGCAACGAGTGCGCTTTACAGGCAGGCGAAGTTTACGCAACTTTTTATTTGCATCCTGGTTATATTGATGCTCAAACGATCAATAATTAACATAGTGCGACTCGAGGACATTGAAAGATTAATATTCTTGCAACTGTTTCAAGAGTCAGTGAGGCCCGATTTCACACGGGATGAGGCGCCTTCACTCCAAACGGGAGTCATTGTTGTACCCACTATAAGCCACCGTCAATCCGCAAGATGCCCGAGAAACAAACATTATTTGAAAAGGGGGTAATTTCATCCCAGGAAGAATTTGAACATAAGGCACGCTCAACTAAAAAGTCTGGTGTAGTAAACCTCCCCCGCCTGTAAAGCGCACTCTTGCGTGCGCGAAGTGCGCTTTACAGGCAGCGGAAGTTTACGACACCAGACTTTTTAGTTGAGCGTGCCTTACATTTAGAATAATATAATCCTACAGGGTCCACCTGATTTTTGAAAATGATTTATTAACCTGGCTATTGGTCTGATCGCTGGCGATAATGTAATCGAAGTCGAAGTTGCCACCCGTCGACGACGCTGTTAAGGCATCCCAAATCGTCTCGTCCTCGTGGTCACCGCGTTCAATCTAGAAATCAAGATTAATGGATATACAGTAAGCACTAACAATATCTACAGAATTTGTGGAACAGTAGATAAGTATCATCCTAGAACTCAAAATTAGGCGGCTCCGTAGGACGTTAAAAAAGCGACACAGCTGAATTTATGTCGGCATCCCCCTTCCCATGAGGGAATATGCAGGATGAAAAAAGGAATTTAACGAATTCCTGTGTAATCTATGAGGTTAAAAAGCGTTAAATGAATGAGAATACCTCCTCATCGATCTTCAAATCCTTGACGTTGATCTTGAAATCATCGGTGCGATCTTCGCCGATGGCAAATGGGAATCGCGTGAACTGGTCCCGCTGAAAACAACTGTCAACAAATGGGCAGAAAGATTCTTTTACAACGGCACGAATATAACAGCAAAAATTCACCGTTTTGAAGTAGATGTCATTTTCGGACGGATCCCACGGGTCGAGCTGTGCCTACAAAAAGTTGCATGTACAGTTATTTACTTATTTCCCTCACTTGAAACTCCTTGGTATATGTCTTCTTAGTCGTTCGGCTTTTTCCTGAGGGAACAAACGTAATTTAACAGAGCCGCCTAGGCACCTACCAAATAACGATGATGTGTTGTCTGATGGAAGGCCGCTTTTGACCCGCAGATCGATCCTTGCCATCCTGAGCAAGAAATCGTGATTAGCGACGAGTATAGTCAAGCATTGCAAAGTTTCAACCTATTTTCTGCCTAAAATATACATTTAAAGAAGTAAAGTTCATATTTTAGGAAAATTGTCAGCGCGCTCCAATGCTACAAAATTTTAACTTCGCGCTAGAACCGCAGCAATAAACTACGGTACTTTCGAATGGATTGATGGTCCCGAACGGAAATGTCGCTGCCGATAAGCGCCGAAGATGAGCTGCTTGGAAAATGTACGCCGAGGTTCACTATTTTCAGTGTATTTTGCATTTTTATTTACATTTTAATGCTATTTATTTGAAACAAATCAATGCAGTTGTAGGGTAACACGGTGGGAATGTCGCTCAGCCGAATTGTGCCGGCCGCGAAGGCAGCCCCTCGCGTGGTCATTGTTCCTGTCCGCGCCGCACACCATGCACACACGGCCGGTTTGTTTTATTTTGCACCTATGAAATCGTCGAATTTCAACGATAGAAAATTAAAATGTTCTCCTCTGCAGCACCCGCCGCCGTTGAGCAGCGCCCCGAGGAGCTCGACAACCCCAACCTCTTCCAGAAGATCGCCCTGAGGTTCAAGGGTCAGTTATTTTCTGTGGCTTTTGGACATTTACGTAAATATAGTCGCGATATTTACAATAAATGTTTAATTATTTCGGTCTAAAATTCGTTGAAAAATATACCCACGTTTTCACCTATTTGCCCTCTGCGTTCTGCAAGATTTAATGCGTTTATACTAAATAAACTTTTTCAGGAATTCCCCTGAAGGGAGAGGCCCACGCGCCCCGATCCATGTTCGAAGACTGCGGAAAGGAGTGGTCTGCCCCTCAGCCGCTGACGGCTGTCCCCAAGGACTTCAAGGAGCACCCCGATCGCGATCTGGTGATTGATTTTTTGTTGGGATGAAACGGATACTCGTGTTTTTTCTACATAGCTTTTTTATGTTTTGCTTCTGATTGTAATAATTGTCATGATTTATTTCAATGACAAACATCAGGTGAATTACCCGTACCCGGCCCGCCCGATGTACCCGCCGAAGACCCGCATGCTCATGGTCCCGGACTCGTGGCTTACGCCCTTCCACAAGGTCACCGGTACCTCCGGTTAGTTATTTCTTCTTTACAAACGATCGGAGTCGCATAATTTATTTGTGTCAGGAATCATCTAAATAACTTGTAAACAACATGCAAAGACTATTTATTACTTGCAGGACCGTACCTGTTCGTCGGTGGACTTGCCGCTTTCCTGGTCAACAAGGAGCTGTGGGTGTATGAGGAGCAGGGACACATGACCGTCGGATGGATCCTCTTCTACCTCCTCATCTCGAGGACTGTCGGATGTATGTTTGTAATCGATCTTCGCGAGGGGAAGTACCTTGGGAGGAAATATGAAAATCGATTAGCGCTCAGCGATATTTGTTCAAATTCACGCCATCGTTTCTTCTACTCTCATTGTGATTCAGTTCTAACTACTTGCTTACTTTATCAGATGTATCACATTTTATCTATTTCTACGCAATATGTTCAGTCCGCATCGATAACTGGCTGTACGGTGAGTACCAGCAGAGGATGGGCTTCTTCAAGAACCTCATCGAGGAGGACCTCAAGGAGGCCAAGGACTTCAGGAAGGTGTGATTTCTCTACAGCTATTCGTAAACCTTAGAGTTTTATTGTTTCGAAAAGAACTTCCCATGACACGAATGTTCGTAAGATAAAGATTGGAGCCTCGTGAAAAATGTTTCCCCTTTTTTTCAGACGTCTGCTGCGCAGTCGGACTCGCTGCTCGCCGTCAAGGACAACTTCCCCACCATCTTCAAGGAGAACATGGCCCTGCAGCTCGAGGCCACCTACAGGTTCGATATGTTTTCTGCGATACAACGATTATAATACGGCGGCTTAATCTAACAATGTTGTGCTAATTAAAAATTCTTCCTACTGCAAAGGACGAATTTTTTGAAGCGAACTCTGTTGCATTTATCGCCAACTGAAAAATGCCATGTCATTGTAGGAAGAACGTGCAGTCGGTTGCCACTGAACTGAAGCGTCGCCTCGACTACCTCAAGGAGACCGAGGAGACCAAGAAGCGCTTCGAGCGTGACGTTATGCTCAAGTGGATCGGCGAAGGAGTTCGTGCCTATTTTTAATCGCATTATGAATTGGCAACGGTCCCCAACTAACGTTCATGTGAATTATTGTACTTTTCTACAGGTGGAGGCGCAGGCCAGCGACCCGAAATTCCGCGAGTCCTACATGAACGACGCCATCGCCCAGCTGAAGACCCTTAACCCCGCCGCCATCTAAGGGATGTTAGGTTCCATCTCCCGTCCTTCTTCGGCCCTCTGCTGCGATTAGGATAGCCACCTTACGATTTAGGAATTTGTAGAGTATGCGCGTTTTCTCCCGGGTGGTTTCTCCCCCTTCTCGCTAGTCAGAGGAGTTGTGTTCGGACGGATATTCGATAAAGATTGTAGTGAATTATTTTACTGCCGCGAGAACGACTCGGTTTATCTCATTAGTCCGATCAGTTTTTTTCTCGAAGTAAAGCTGTTTTTTTAAAATGTGAATCATCAACGTGATAATATGTACAAGGAGTCGAAGTGCGATGAGGGAAAGGGCTACCCGTGGAGAAAGGATACCAGGAATGTGTGCAGAGGGGGGAGTACTGTGGCTAACGATTATTAGCATTTGGATCGACTAGATGCGGGCAATGCTCGAGAAGTCCTTCTTCCGTCTCTGGATTATTTCGTTCATTTGCTTCCTGAACGCAGTCCGGAAACGGACGGACATGACATTGTAGAGGATCGGGTTCAGCGTTGCCGAGACGTACTGGAAGTGAGGGGGTTACGGTAACAATAAAGGGGGGGTACGGTAGTACCTGTAGCATTCCTGTAACTGGATGCATTGCTGCACAGAGTGAGTCCTGCTTGCATCCTCCCCAGTAACTGACGAAAAAGCGCTGGAGATGCATCGGTAGGTAGCACAGGAAGAAAATGGCCGTTACCGTAACCTGGAATCTTTCGTGTCGTGACCCCGAGGGTCGACTCAAATTACCAGCATCTTGATGACCATTCGCTGAGCCTGTTGGGGAATGGGAGTGGTGGCTTCGCGGACGTGAACTTGCAACAGAGGAGTGGGCGGGGGACACGATTGGTTGGAGGTCGTCGAGATTAGCTGAAGGGAAATACTTACGGTTTATCTCGGCTAGTGAAAGACGCTAAACGCAGTAATGAGTTGTGATGGGAGAAGACTTACTGCGTTTATCTCCCAGTAAATAGAGTAAATACCGTACCCTCGATCGTACTCGGCTAATCTTTCGCTCGCTCGGAAGATGGACAACCGCCGCCTGCATCTCGTCCAGTTTCTGGAGAATCCGAACGTAGCAGTAGATAATGAAGATGATGGGAAGGATGAACGTGAGGACGGCGTTGAGCTGAAGGGACAAGGGAATGTTCTCGGTGTTTAGAGGGGCTGGTAAATGCAGAAATGATGACAATCTCAGTCTTCCATTGGTTCCTAGCAGTCGTGTACTTGGTAAAGGATAGTTCCAGAAAGGGCGGGGGCCTGGCGGGTTCGAACCCCGCCCCGTGCAGATGTTTTGCCAGGTACATTTTGGAACTCGATGATCTACCTCCATTTCGTAGGGAAGCTGCTCGAGGTAATTGCATCGGCCGTAGATTGTAAGGTGCTTTGTGCCGCAGAAATCGGAGGAGACGAGCTTGAACTGGAATGGGGATCATTTATACGATGAAGCAGCAGAAGAATAGAAGGGTTCGTTTTCAGAAGGCTTAGGCGATCGATTATTGGGTGGATTGGACGTTAGCTATTTTAGACGGGATGTGAAACTCAAATGTCTTACCGAATCTAGTGACATTGAAACTGAAGGATTCGAGAAATGGAATTTAGGTTTGAACATGTCGTCGAGACCGTGGAAAAATCAGATCACATTTCCCTTTTTATGTTTTCTGTGAGTTGTGAAACACCAATGAACATCAAGCGTCTACAACATGAATTCGAGGGTTTCGAATGCGTTTCAAAAGCCCCAGTTTGTTTCACCGGGAAAACGGCCAGTCAACCCTTCTTTAAATTTTGAAAACTGCCGCATCTGCAGAACACATTCGGGAGGATAGAAGGGATCTATGATCTTCGATGTGCTGTCGAGCATCAAAACGTCTGGCACTGACTTCTGGAGAATCTACATACTACCTCTGGTATTCTGAACAGGCCTGTGCCTTGAAGGACACGCCCCTTTTTGAGTTTCCAGGCCTGTTCCAGGCGCCCTCTATGCCCAGGCCTGGACCAGAGAACTCCCCAGGCCGGGTACAGAAGTTGAGCCGATCCACAGGCCTGGCTCAAGGAATCTCCCCAGTCCTGGACGAGTAAACTCCCCAGGCCCGTTACAGAAGTTAAATGGATCAAATACTCTCCCTTTGCCAACCCGACGCGTTTGTGTAGCAGCCCTTCAGAAAAGGCCAGCGATCTCGATCGCAGTGCCTAGTGCATCTACGTCCACTCCCTCCATAAGGATTCCTGGTACAGTATCGAGCAAAAGTCATGGGACACTTTTTCATTATTTCATATCTTAGGTATGAATGGTCCATTTTCGATGCGGAAAAAAACGTTTTGCAGCTGA
>JACMIG010002969.1:0-13483 GCA_014805385.1 Levipalatum texanum | reverse complement strand
GGGGAGGAGGGGCAGGGGAGGGAGGGGACAGGTGATAGGGGAGAGGGGAGCGGAGAAGGGAAGGGGTGCAGAGGAGATACCACAAGTGATGGCAATCATTGCACAGCGGACTGCTCGTTTGAGTCCTTCTCCCCCGGGGGGACGAGCAAGCAAAGAAAGACACAAACCAAGGTAAAACAAGATAAGCCCCAAGAGAGAAATGGCCGCGTTCGCGGCGTTGTCGAGAACCACAGAGGGCATCCCCGATAGTCAATCGATCAGACACCCGGTATTTGACACCGCGACGCCACGTTCGACCAGGGGCGATGCTTACCAAGGTCGCTACCAGTAACGGTCTGTCGGGAGACGCAGAAAAAAAGGCTGCCCAATAGGCCCAAATTCAGGAATCCACTTGTACGAATTCCACGTCCTAGTTTCATGTATCTCGAGGCCCATGCGGAATCCATGGCTGCCGTGGAGTCTGTGCCTAGTTACCATGTCCCATGACTTTCCTTCTGGATGCAGAGAAAGGCACTCAAATCCTGCACAAAACGCCAAGATGGTTTGGAGGGACACTAGCGAAGAGGGGAGAGGCTTTGCAAAATGAGCGATGTTACGATGGCGGACCGAAGCTTTGGGGCTAATGTCTTCGGGCTCTTTCCCTTCCCTCTTCTCGGAGGGATCGACGGCAACGATCAATAACACGCCTAATTACACCCCGTGCCTACCTTCTTGTCAGTGGTAATCACCGTGGAAGAAAGAGGAGATAAACAAGGTAGCAGATTGGTAGCAAGGTAGAAAGGTAGCAGGTAGACAACTACTTCCGCAGCTTGCAAGGAAGGCTGGACCATAGGGGAGGGAGGAAATGGATTTGAAAAAGATCGAAAGAGAAAGGAGGGCGCCAGTAACTGCTGGCGAGCTGTCGTGCGGGGATGGGGGCAGGAAGAGGAGTAGAGAGAGAGAGAGAGGGCGCACCTGTGTTTTCCACACAGAGACTGACCGTGTCAACAAAAACAGTCCGACCCTAACAACATTATTTGAGGGTTCCGGCAAAGAACCGGTCAGTTTTTTTTAAATTAGAAGTTATAACTTTATAAATAACGGGACATTATTCCGTGATCTCTTCGGCACCCCTTTGCCTATGGTTCAGGCCCGGATCGGTTAGATTCTCTTAGCAGTTCTCTTATAAGTGCGAAGATGGACCCTTTAAAGGGCCCCTCTTCGCACTTACAAAAAAGGCCTTTACTGGGCCCTTTCACATGTCCAGCTGCCGACTCATCTCCTGTTGACTCTTCCACTGGAGAGGACACAAAGGGCTGCCCGTGACCCATGGCACGGCAGACATCCATCAACGGAGGATGCCCGGGGTCACAGTAATCCGTCTCCGTACTGCCATGTGTGACCTGGTGTCGCATCTTGTTTCGGGACAGGAAGGAGTAGAAGAACGAGAACAGATGACAAGAAATTGTTTACAAACGTGTACGGGTCACCAGATGCGTATGGCTGTGAGTGACCTTTGTTTGGAGGACTGCACTACCATCACGCATAAAAAAAGAAAGAATAGTGTAAAATAAAACAAAGCAACAGAAAATTATGCTCCTCAGTATTTTGGGAAATTGATCTATCCCGTAATATAGATGCGTAATCGCAATGACTTTTCTCCGGTTTTTTTTTGAAATTTCGGCCGTTAGCGGCTAACATTCTGCATGTGACAGCATGTCCCCTTTCTGTTCTCGTTGTTGTTTTGCTTGGTTTCCCAGATCGCTCTCGCCCACTTCGGGAAATTGCTCGTTTCACCGTTACATACGTTGGGGTTAGAGTGGTTTGTGTGCATCTCCCCCCTGTTCACGTAAATAAATTGGTTTCAATCGATCTATATTTATAAATTTGCGAGTTTATTTGCTCTGCACGAATATTTGCAAGTATTCTGTCCCTCGCAGGCTGGCCTCATTATCTCGGTGCGTGGCTCGGTGTGCCGCCGCCTCCACTGCCCTTCCACTCGCCCCTCTTCGTCCGCTCTCGAACCCGACGACCTTGAGGTTGGTCACTTCACAAAAAAAATCTAAATCCGGGGAGAAAATGGGTAATTTTAATCCAAAAAAGTTTGACTCACAATTATGGACGTTATGTTTCTGAAAAATCATATATAAATTTTCTACGCTCATTTCCCTGCAGCCGTTCCCTCTGCACCTCTTCTCGTGGCCTCCTCGAAGTTCCCCGTCCCGGAGCCTCCCTTCAGAAGTGGATCAACAAGCTACAAAGGCCCTCTGAAACGCCCAAGAAGATGAACGGTGACAAGAAGGTGAGCGGAGAACGGATCGTATTCGTTGATGCTTTCGACTAAAATACTAAAATGCTTTTACGGAAAAGAATGGTGCATCCGAATTTGTTACTTTTCCAGGAGAAGGACCCGCGTGCGGATCGCATCGTATGGGTGGACTGCGAAATGACGGGACTCGAGGTAGGAAAGACACGAAAGATTGCTAAATTATCTTACACAATTCGCTTCCTCCATGCTTGAAACACATCTGATCAATAACACAACATTTGCCGTGAGTGCAAATAGTGAGACAGCGCATAATCAAGCTTCTATGAATAACTGAAAAAAATAATTGAAGGAGTAAGTGAATACAATTGCCATGTCAGGTGGACTCGAACACGCTCGTCGAGATTGCGGTCATCGTCACGGACAAGGATCTTATGGTGACTTTTTAAAACTTTTCTCTAGATTGACATCATCGATGTTTTATTTTTATTATTAATCCTTATTTCATTCGCGAATCCCAAAAATCGGATTTTGCTCATAAATTGTATGCGAAATGCAGATCGTCGCCGAGGGCCCGGACATCGTCATCCACCAATCGGAGGAGGTATCGAAGGATTTTATGTTTTTGTTGGAAAAACATTGAAAACAGCGTATCTTACGAAACAAATGTATTTTTAGTAAAATAGATCCAATGAAACCTACTCGGTCAAATCAAATATATTAGCAAGTTGAGTAAGTTTCAGATGGTGCTATACCAAATCTGTTGTTTTTATCTTCGATATAACTAAATTGTAGAGGTTGCCAAGAACTACGAAATTAATCGCATTGCAGGTGCTGTCGTCCATGTCGGAGTGGTGCAAGGGGACGTTCGCGGAGAACGGACTGACGGAGAAGATTAGGAAGAGCACTGTCGACATGAAGGATGCAGAAGAACAGGTGGGCACGTAATTTTGGGACTATTTTGGCGCCAATTATTAATATAAAAAAGGAAGACCAGTAAATCATATTTTGCCCTATTCGAGATTTTTACTACAACCGTGAAACGCAACTGTCATTAGTTTACCAAAATAGTTTCCTTTGTGGAAACGCTTGGTCCAACTCCCTCCTGCAGGTCCTGGCCTTCCTCACTGAGCACGTCCCTGCCAAGGTGGCTCCCCTCGCCGGCAACACCATCTACATGGACAAGATATTCATTGCCAAGTGAGCCGGTCGGGAGAGAGAATGGAAGCTTGTGGAAGAAAGGTTGAAATTTTCTTATTCTGCAGATACATGCCCCGCGTTGCGGACTACCTACACTACCGCCTCATCGACGTCTCCACCATCAAGGAGGTATGCTGTAATATTATTTGTTCATGATTCTACCATAAAAATGGCTAATCAAGGGGGAATTTATATTTGATTCTTCTATCCGACATAGGAATAATCGATATATTGATTGATCTGACATTGGAATAATGTTGCAGCTCTCCCGTCGGTGGTATCCGTCGGAGGCTGCGAACGCGCCCGCGAAGATGTTCACCCATCGCGCACTCGACGATATCAGGTGATGAATGAAGGGAAAATGGTACTTCTTTAGAATTCCGTGGTCAAAAAGTGCGTCAAGGTGAACACTAAGCGCGTCAAGGTGAACACTAAGTGCGTCATCAGCAATATACATTACATACTCTGATTCTGCACACATTTTATGAAAAAAACTGGGAGGGGGGCTTTTCTACTGGAAGAAAACCAATGCTGACGCATTTTCTGTCTAACATAAGGAACTGTGGGAAGCTCCGGGAAAAGATAGGCATGATCTGAAGTTTGCTAGATTCCTGACGTGGATGCACATCACAAATTCCGATTTTACTGTGTTTAGAAAGCAACGGTTTCAAGTGAGCACATTTTGCAAACTCCTCGTTTCTATTCGTTTAGTTGACTTCTGGGATCTGATGCTAATACAATAAAATTTCTATTAACTTTGATTCTTACAGGGAGAGCATCGCCGAGCTGGCGTATTACCGTACTTCGTTGTTCAAGTGATCGCGAAGTGATTCCCGTTCGTTGCTGGCGTGGTTCGTCCACCCATTCATCTCAGCTTTGGTAGGATTTCTTGAATTCCCGTTATTTTAGACTGTTATGAAATTTCCGGCATTCCATTCATGAATGCCGATCGGTATGTTGTTGAGCTCTGATAAACCATTTTCACTGACAGATGTCCCTTGATTCGAAGAGCTCTTCTCCTTGGGGGGTGACAAGCAACGCAATTGTGAATGTAGCTGACATGGATGGGGCTCAAGCTGAAATGTGATACAGACACCGCAGTCTTTGTCTTTGTGCATTATTCATGCGCTCCTCGAGGCATCCACCTCGCAGGCTGAAGATTCCTCTCTTTTCGTTTCGACGGACCTTTTGCTGTTTTTTTCGGGGCGGTTATTTTCATGAATCGCTCTGTCGGTGATTCGTTCATCATCTGTATTACGTGAAACTCATCTTGATCGCCTATTCAGACTGCGGTGCAAAACGAAAGATGTTGTGATAGTTGTCGCGTTTGGCAAGACTCACTTATTTTGGTATTTGTTCTGTCCGATCTAGAACTGGCCTTTGCCAGTTTCCAGAAAGGGAGGGGGGTTGTCTGTACCACTTCTGTCTTCGGGTCAGTGGGAAATTCCCGAACCACTCATCAGAATGCTGCGAGCGTGGGAGGAGGAAGCGAGAAGTTGTCGCTGTCGCTGCAGCCACCGATGGAAGAACGACGTACATGGACTCGCCCAGCTCGTTATGGTGAGAGTTGGAGAGGGAGGAAAGAGGAACATTGGGAACTATTTCTTCATCAACGATAGCAGATCTCAGTTAGATCTATCAGTTTGAAACGAAGATATGAATACAAATGATCGCGTCCAACACAGCTTTCAGTGTTTTCTGGGTGACGTGAAACTCAAGCATCATGAAAAGTGACCAAGAGGAGTCTGTCTTACAAAGGGTTCAAAACGGACGGAGTGGCACTGACTATTCTATCGAGTCCAAACGCGTTTTCCACCGAAAGAAATAACATCTTGGCAGTGTTCGTCTCCGATGGAGAAGGGATTCTGGTCGATTGTAATCCTCGCCTGCATTGTGTGTGCCGCCATCTTCACTACGCTCTCCGTCCAGGTTTGTGGTGTAGGAATCGTCGCCCTATTGGGATTACTGTAACTCGGTGTCGTTTATCGCACCAAGAAGATTGCAGAACTACAGCAGTGCAACCGCAACGCGAATAACGATGATGCCGGTGAGGGATTCTTGGTCCACTGGGATAAACACAGTAGTGCGGGGCAAACTCCGCCCACTTCTCACCTCAATACTGCGTTTATCAGGTTTCCCGCCTCCTTCTCCCTTCCCTCGTCCTCTGTCCGAAGAATCCTGATGCCTTCCACGAGGACGTCGTCTTTCAAGGCAAAAATTCCATTTTATTGATCGCTGAGAAAAGAATATTCCAGACTACCTTCGCTCGCTGCCCAACGCCACTTTCGGCGAGTTCTCTCGTCTCATGCAGTATTTCATAGCGGGATCGGGCTTCGACAACTCCGACCTCCACCAGAACATGAAGGCCGCGGAAGAGTAGGGTGAAAGGGGGGAGGGGCTGAGGGAAAGGGATTCTCTGCTGCAGGGAAGGCATCCTGGCCAATTATTCCAAGTGGAGAAGGAATCGAACACAGGACGAAATGTTCCGATTCGTTTACGTCGACAACGGGTTTGCGTGTGAGGAGGTGGGTTGTTCATTTCAAAAAGTCTTCGAATACCAATCTCGATTGCTTTATTTCCTTGCGAAACTCATTTGCAAATCGTGGAGACATCGATTATCTATGTTTCAATGATACAATAAATCTTTATTTTCATAGTACCGTTTATAACGCGTTTAGTAGTTTTTGACTTTCCGGCCTGCATTCATTCTACGAAAATCCCACACTCAGCTGCTGGTCGAATGCCGTCGTGGAGCTCATCGAATCGACTGCTGCAAAACCTTCCAGCCAACCTTCGTCCAGTTGCGGGGAAGGTGCATGCGACTTGGAGAGTACTGGCAGGTGAGGCTCAAACGAACGAAGGTCTCGAACCCTCAGGGAAAGCACTAAGTACGGTTAACCATGTCTCCAATATCTGCACGATCAAACTTTCTCTAGAGCGGCCATTTGTCACCACATTTGAATTCAGCAGGCGGAATTTTCACACAAACACAGTATGTTTCAACCCTCCTTTAAATGGAGATTCAAAGCAAACGTTGTAATAGCATGTTGCTTGTCTGTCCAGAGATCAAGCTCCCTTTCCAGTCCGACTACGACGAAGCCCAGAAATTGACGGTGTTTGCTCGCCCCGTGCGCAGTCGAATACTCAGCAGTTCCGGGTTCTCGGTTGAGTTTGCATCAATATCGAAAATAATTGGTACAAGCCAAGTTCTCGCGAAAACAAACACGCGATGCCGCCTCAGCGCACGGCGTTCCAGCGCTCTCGAGTTAGAAAGAAAGACTCCAGAGAAAACAGAGGCACGCTCTCTCCTCATTGGCTGATGAATACGGTATTATCAGTTTGCGATCCCGTTTTGGCCTGCGATGCCTATAACAAAGTTGCTAATGTCGCTAAACACCGTAAATGACAGTCTGTACTCGCCCGTATCATTCGTACTCCGGAACGCCGTGCAGCGGACTCTAACATGACCCCTTTCTCACTTCTCTTTCAGTCGCAAGTGATCGCGTACATGGGCGACGACTACCCCGAGGTGTCCATTACTCCGCGATTCTACGTCAACAAAGTGAGGACCTTCAGCCTTGTACTATTGTCGAGGGAAGATCAATGATTAAAATTGGCTGTTTGGTAGTCTGCAAAAATTGTCCGGCACCCAATTCCCACGAAAGCATGGGAAAATGCTGCTTTGAAAATGCAGCGTCATTGTGTGTGCTCGACAATATCAAATTTCCTGGCTCAAAATGAGATTACATCAGTTCGTATTTCCGTTTAGTTCATACGACAAAACAGCGCCTAGTTCATTCCCTCTCCAATATAACGGGGGTTGAAATACAAAAGTTCGGTGTAGTAAACTTCCCTTGCCTGTAAAGTGTACGCTTGCGTACAGGGAGTGCACTTTCCAGGCAGGTGAGATTTACAACTCAGGGCGAGTACCATCGGCTACGACTGAACAGAAAAAAGAAGATGCTTCTGCCCGAGAGAGGCGAGTGCTCGACGGAGCCACAGGGAAAGGCCACATGCTTCATTCACAAGTGGATCGATGCTTGGTGAGAAGAAAGAGAAGCTGAGTATGGATTCCATAACGATTATTTTTCATCGATGGTGGAATGTTTAGGAACGGTAGTGTTTGTAATGGAACGCGATTATTGCAAGATTAAATTTAGATTAAATAGTTCTGCAAAAGCTCCTATTGTGGTCCACAAGATTGCCAAGAAATCTTTCCGCCTAATTTACTGCGATTAGCGAACGTGTTTCGGGAGACTACGCCCGCGCTCGCGCGACCCGCGACAAGCGATTTTAACGCTTGCGGGAAGCGTGAGATGCAATTTTTGGGCCAACGACTACCGTGGCGCTGTGATACAAATGCGCCGGGTTGACAAGTGGAGGAGGATCGCTCGAATTGAGGGGCAGAGGTGCGAAATCCTCCTCCACTTGTCAACCCGGCGCGTTTGTATCACAGCGCCACGGTAGTCGTTGGTCCAAAAATTGCACCTCACGCTTCCCGCAAGCGTCAGAATCGGTTGTCGCGTGTCGCGCGAGCGCGGGTGTCGTCTCCCGTGGCAAATGCCCGCTAACCGCAGTAAATTAGGCGGAACTATTATTTCGCAATCCTGTGGACCTCGATAATACCGGTTGATCATGAAAATAAGCCTACTTCAATTCTTTCCTCCCCAGGTTCGTTCGCCCCTTCCACTGCACCCTTCCCTACTACCCGCTCCTCCTTCCCTCCATGGAGGGAATCCCCGTATGCGAGCTGAGAGACGTCGTCTCCGTCTACTTCAGACTTATTTCATCGGGATACGAACAGTTCAAGGTGCCCCGCCCATTGAGTACCCACTGCCTCGTCCCTCAACCTTCCATCCTCTCCTCCATCTCCATCCACCCTCTTTCCCCCTATTGGTTGGCACCACGCAACTTGTAAACCGTTCCGCCCTCATACTGTCCATACTGTCATTAGCAGTTCCTACCTGTGAACTAAATAATTGGAGCGCATCGAGTACGCTTGGGCACGGTTTGTAGAGTCGTGCGCAAGCGAACACGATGCGCTCCAACCTTTCAGTTCACAGGTAGGAACCGCTAACGACAGTGTGACCGCGGAACGATTTACAAGTTCCGTGGTGCCAACCAATATTCCCCTCATGTCTCCTTCCTCTTCCATCCTCCCTTTCTCCTTTCCCTCTCTCCCCCCTCCTCTTCCACCATTCCCCTCTCCACTCCTTCAGTGCCTCCCCGGCTGCAGTGCCAACGAGGATCTCATCGAAGTTCGCAGCGCCCCCATCATAGTCAAGGTTAGAGCGGGATTCCCCTTATTTCTAGCAGGACCTAGTTCCGAATGGTTTCAGAGATAACAATGAAATCTTTTCGGAAGCCAAAGGGCAAAGCATTGTCTCAAGAACCCGCTTTGAAGTATTGGAAATGCAGTGAAACACATCGTCAGGCAAATTCGACTCCGACCCAACAGGAATCGTCGTTCCGCATCGAAATGTCCTACACATTCTTGGAGGTATTTCGCTTGATTTATTTGAACATATTTGACGTGGGCGGCGAAAAGCGAATCGATCTACATACTTCAATGGTGCATGCATGCAATTTGTTGTAGAGTAAATACCAGGGGCGTTTTAATAACCAATGACGAACTGCGCGCGATTTTGATCTATCTGTTCGAGCCCCGTTTCATGACACATTTGATTCAGTGGACCATGAACAGGGGTAAGAAGAATTAAATCTAGGATTCACGTAAATAGTCCATCATTGGTACTCTCCAAGCGTGGGTTAATTAGAGCGCTTCTGGTTCTCGACAATACGAGGACGATGATCGGATTATTATTTCCGCCAATAGTTGTCAGGTTCCAAAGAAGGCGGTAAATAATCGCTACTCTCTCAGATGGAGGAGTACTCGGAGGTTCGAACGACGACGTGGCCTGGTTTCATTTCCGAGCTCGGGGGCCAATTCGCCCTCTTCCTCGGCCTATCCGTCGTCACTCTCGTACAGATCGCAAAGGGCGCAATCAACGTCGTCGCCTCCGCCATCGAGAGGAGCCTCTTCTAGGCGGAAGAGAGACATACTGTCGTTACTTAGAGCAGTACAGACTTACTTACTGTCGTTAGCACGTAGAGACTTACGGTCGTTAGCACGTAGAGACTTACTGCCGTTAGCGCAGCGTCCTAATTTTCTTTTATTACCCGCGAACCAAACGTGTATAAATTAGCGTTCCTGAGAGGCCTTATTGTCTACATTATCGCCACTGCACAAAGCTGACGAGACGCAGTTTGTTCGTTCTATAACGAACGGAGTGCGATACAAACGCGCCGGGTTTCGCGACAGAACCCCGGCCCGTTTTTGTCGCAACCCTTTCATAATTGGTCAAATTCGCAAAGAGTTCGGGGAACTCGTGCATTAAGAAAACAGTTTATGCTTTCTTTGCACGAGACTATGCCCGTTTCCTTGCAGATCATTTCTGGTTCATTTTTCAAAAGTTCAGGCCAATTTGCCGACGAGGAGCTGACAAGCTCTTTTTTCGACGATGAGGAACCCCCATCCCGACCGATCTGCAAAGTTAAGTGACGGTGGGCTGGGCCAGTGTTAGGTGCAGGGAGGTCCCGGGAATCCTCAGTATTGTAAGCAACCTCAGTCCTCTACTGTAACAGTGGCTACATAAAACACGATACTTTCAACTATTGAGATACAGGGACGACCGGTGGAGAGCGAGGAGCAAGCCCACTCTAACTAGGAGGTCCCAAAAATCTGTCAATCTCGATGCGTGTATTGCCAACGGGAATTAACCATACGGAATGAACGCTGATCGCCCTCCTCACTAAACGCAGTAAAAATGGCACAATCAGGCGCTGGCATGCGAAATAAATATAGTAAAAAGACGGCAGCTTCAGCAGGTGAGAGGCTCTGGTATTCCCCACAGATCTGTACCAGAGAACTCCCCAGTCTGGCTAAAGATCTGGTACCAGACTGGGGAGAAATCTGTACCAGATCTGGGGAGCGCGTCTGGGCCAATTTTGTAGGTCTAAGAATCTTCTGTACCAGAATTGGAAAATTGTCTGGAGCAGATCTGTGCAAAATCAGACCAATCGGCTTCTGTACCAGTTCTGGGGAGCCAATAAGGGGCGTGGTTTTTCTGGTACAGATCTGGGGGAAATACCAGAGGGTGTTTCTCGAATCGCACGATGAAAGGGCCATGCCGCATGCCAGCGTGAAATTTTCACGATCATTACTGCGTTTAGTGCGGAGGGCGACCAGCGTACATTCCGTAATTGCATCCGTGCCGCAGGACATGAGCCAGTGAAATATACCCGTTTCCTCCCGGCTCATTTTTAGTGAATTTTTCAACAGTTCAGGCCAATTTGCCTGCAAGAGGGCTGACAGGGTCTTTTTTGAAGACTCAAAAAGACCGCATCCCATCCGAATTGCGAAGCTAACGATAAGTAACGGTGAGCTGAGCCAGTGGTTGAAACGAGGACGGTATGGGGAATCCACAATGTTGTAAGCGATTTTTCAGCTTCGTTCATTTCATTGATTGCAATACCGGGCAGACACGTGGCGGACGAGGAGCAAGCGCCTTCTCACGCAACAGGTTCCAAAAATCAGTTAATCTGGATTAGTTGAGCATTTCAGGGCCAACCAGCACAGTTAGATCCAGAGAATGATGAATCCCTCTTCCATTCTTCAAACAAAATAATTTGCCCCTTCGGGCGTTCAAAAATTGCACGTTGCTCCCATGTTTCAGGGGCAACGGCGGGCAATTGGGAAAAGTTTTCAACCAGCAATAAACGCAACTCGGCTAGGCCTCATTGTTCACGTTATCGCCACTGCGCAAAGCTGACGAGTCGAAGCTTGTTCGCACAATTACGAACGGAGTGCGATACAAACGCGCCGGGTTCCGCGAACCAGAACCCCGGCCCGTTTGTGTCGCAATCCTTTCATAATTGGTCAAATTCGCAAAGAGTTCGGGGAACTCGTGATGTAAGAAAACAGATTATGCTTTCTTTGCACGAAACTATGCCCGTTTCGTCCCAGATCATTTCTGGCTAATTTTTCAAAAGTTCAGGCCAATTTGCCGATGAGGAGCTGACAAGCTCTTTTTTCGACGATGAGGAACCGGCCAGGGGCATTGATTCTGCGAAGAGTGTCCATGTTCAAAACACTGGGGGCAACTGTAGATCAGCAGGGAAGACCTTGCCCCAGGCACTTGAAGTGGATGATCTACCTTTCCAACTTCGATCTTTTACTCTCCACTTCGATCGATTATAACTTCCCATCCTCGCTGGACCACATCTCCATTAACGGTGCCCTCGCTTCATCCGACGTCTCTTTTCACGGGTCAGCCCGGAGCCTGTCCTCTTGTTCTTGCTGATACCCCGGACTTGTGCCGTTTAGCGATCGCCGTGCGCATTTCGTGTTCAGTTCTTACTGCGTTTAGTGAAGGGCATCACTCAACGTGAGACAAAGTTGCGTGCCAGGGGCATAATTTAACCCCATCCGAATAAATCCTGTTGATCTACAGCTGTCTCGAGACTTTGACCTGGGACACTCCTCTAATCAATACCACTGGCTGCGGCGACCTGCGCGCTTTCTGATCTATCGCACAGCTCCCGGGGCTCACTTTTGCTAGGTGTTCAGCTAACGAGTTGCCTTTATCGTCCAATGGAGCTTTTATTACTCAAGGCAGCGCTACTGCATTTAGCGAAACGTCAATTGATCTTTGAGCTTTGCCTCCTCCTCTCTCGTTTGTTCTATCGTGTCCTCTTGTCCCTACTCGTCTTATCCCTTCTCCTCTTCCCCCCTCGTCTCTATCACAGCCAAGACTTGTGTCGTTTAGCGGTCTCCGATTTTTGAGTTCCGACTTTACTGCGAATAGCGAAGGAGCACGAGGCTGAGTTTGCGTGTCAGTGGCTTCAGCAGACTCTTTCCCGTTGATCTACAGAATCAATATCTCTGGCCGTGAACGGCGTTCTGTCTGATCTACCGCTCACGCTGTTTCTGGCCGTTTTGAGAGTGAGTTCCTTCGTGCCACCCCTGAAGCCATCGTTGTTTAGTGCCATGCCAAACTCAGCGCTACTATGTTTAGTGCGTGATCTTTGAACTTTCCATGCCTTTTGTTCTTTTTCTGCATTCCCCATTCTCCCTTCTGACCCATGCGGAATTAGTGGGTCTTCATAATGCCTTTGACCTGTCTATACCTCCTTCTCCTCCGGGTTATTCCTCTTTTCCTTCTGATCTACTCGATCTCAATCGATATCTCACCAGGTTGTCTAAAACCTCTGTTTCCTCCCGGCTCTCCTGCTTTTGATCTCGGCTTTTTCAATCGATCCCACCAGCCTCTATCAGTGCCAATTCTCTCCTCTTGCTCAACGCCCGCGTCGTAATCATCGCCAGGACCAAGTTCCAGGCGCAGCCCGGCCCCTCAAGCTCGCTGGCGTCGGCCGCCGACTCCTCCGCCTCCGCCCAGCGCCAAGCAGCTCCAGCGACGACGAGGTTAGTTTGTTTAAATCGATTTTTAATAAATCAATGATTTAATCATTGATCTACCGTATCTAGTAGCTCGGGGGGCGCATTAGGCAATCAATAGCTAGCGCGCTTTATATTGGCGGGAACCACTGATCTTGTGACGTTTAGTGGGTGAATCGCTGCGGATAGTCTGATGTTCCCCCAATAAAAAGAACATTTTGGCAAAGAGAGACCGACTGTCCCTAGCATCTTATCTGGAAGACTATTGCTCCCGTTTCTTTCGTTTTTTTAATCGATGACAAAAATCGATGACAATCGATGACAATCTAATCGATGACAATTGCGTTGATCTACCCTTTTTGATGGTCGCATTGAGAACCTTGGGTACCCAATTTTGAATCCTGTCCGGAGCCCCACAGGAATTCCATGGCGCATTCTTGTACAGTCCCGCTCCTTTCCGATACCTAAATGTGCGCCCCGGGCTGCCCATTCCGCCCCTCGTCGTCCCATGCCTCTGTGGGGCTATTATTCTCCTTGTTTTCGTGTTCATTCGATAGACGAAGCCACGACGCATCGAATGA
>JACMIG010002968.1:0-11543 GCA_014805385.1 Levipalatum texanum | reverse complement strand
GGGGTTACGCAGCTATGGCTCAACTTTTTTTTTAATCGGGGTTTAAAAATTTATTCCCTGGGCACCCCAAAAACCCCCCCCCCCCCCCCATTGCACTACCGTACCTGATGCTGATGGGGCTATCCACCGTTGCTCCCGTCGGCATGTCGGGCTTGCCTGGCGTTACAGTCACCACGAATTCGTTGATGCGCCTGCAATGATGGGATATACCCGGACTGAATACGCAACGCGCGAGAGGACGCGTTGCGGTAGGCGAAAAAGTCGTACTCCTTCTTGGGGTCCTTGATCTCCGGGCACACAAGAGAGCTCTCATCGTACGACCACGAGGCGCCCTCATCTTCGCTGCGAAGCTGCAATGGAAAAAAAATAAAAATAAAAACAAATATAAAAAAATAAAAAAAAACAATTTCTTGCAGCATATTTAAGTTGTGTCGAAGGAAGGAGTATTAAATGATTACAAGGTAGGTAAAGAATTTTCCATTCTTGTCCTTGCCGACGATGTTGAGGCCCTCGAGGTAGAAGAGACAGGGCTGTCTGAAGAACAAAAATGTACAGTCCATTGCATTTTAGGCCTGACAATTTTGAATAGGGACCAGGTTTAAAGATGTCAGAAATGATGTGAAATATATCACTTACTGTGTCGCCCCATTGCCAAGGGGCGGCTGCACCATCGGGAGGCTCAGCGATTCTCCTGCCACGCTCTGGAAAGTACCGATTCCGAACCGTAGCGCGCGACCGCGACGCGTGCTTACCGGCGTCTTCGTCTTCTTTCCCGTTTCTCGCCCCTGCCCAATGATGCTGACGCGCTTCACTCGCTTCTGTAACGAATAAATAGCAGATAAATTAATAAATTATTTGAGATTCTTTTGAATTCAACATAATATTCTTTAGGACATACCGGGTCCTTGTTGACGGCCTCGGAGTTGGTGACGATGAAGGCAGTTGCCTTCTCAGCCAGCGAAGCGAGAATGGGCGACGCCAGGTCGTCGAGGCCAGAGAAGGAGGGAGCTGAAGATATCATGTAATTGGAATAGTGCACCATGCACGAGCCAAGGATGCAAATTAGTTGTTACATTGATAACCATCTAACCTTCGACGACGTATACGGACGATCCCTCGGTGTACGCAGCGTCCGGTGTGACGTAAACAGCGGAAGGGACCTGAAAACCAGTACATCGACTCTGACAATGAGATCGAAACGCGTCAGTGGTAGCTGGCGCACTTGTAGTGAACATGATCAGAGTTTTTCATTCCTGGCATTGAAACGCATCAGTGGTAGCTGGCGCACTTCAAGCGTTGCTTACATGGATCTCCTTCTCGAGGTGGCGGGAAACGGCGCTTCCCGACTTGGCAGCATTGACGATGGGCGACGTCGAGTCGTGCGTCTGTAATATGGGGAATGCACTCGTGCGTCAGTAGCTCTAACATGACAATTGGACTGATCACCAAGGATCTGTAATAGGGGAGGTGCACTGGTACAAAAGTGCTTGAACTTCATGTATTTCTCATAATATTATTATGAGAAGTGAACTGATCACGAACCGAGTACACAGCGGCGGCCTTGGAGAACTGGGCGAGCGTGAAGGCGGGATTGACGAGGAAGACGACGGGAGCAGCGGGAGTCGCCACCGCAATGAGGTCCTCCACGGAGGGCGTGGACTTGCTGGAATAACTAACTTCATTGTAATTGTTTTATATCCCCTTTTTGGACAAATATATTTGTTAGTATGGAGAAAAAGAAATAAAATAATGATGGAGGAACTAAACATACGTGATGGCGGTGGAGGTGGAGAAGAGGACGGAGTCGTGGGCGACGGCACAGCCGACGAGGGCTATCAGCAGCAGCGCTGCCGACATTGTCATCCTGCAAACATTTGTAAAAATTGGAAACGATTCGGAAAAAACATCTTCAAAATTTCGCGTAGAAAAGTTGAAGAAGTCCTACAGGAACAAGTGAGTCTAGAGAGCAGCAGGCTGGGAAGAGGATTGCGCCCTGCGGAAAACCGATAAATCGACGGAGTGAAAGAGAGTGCGCGCAGCGAGAGAAAGCAGCCTCGGGCAAGACTCGGCGAGAGAAAATTGAACGAACGCCCGCTACTCCGTTTAGTAGGGCAGCTCAGCACTAAACAGCGTAACAGCGCATTCCGTGAGTTTCCTGAAAATTATTTTTACAACGCGTTTTTGGAAGTTTTCTGGGACTATTTTCGGTCAGTGAAGTATTCATGTTATTGAAGAATTTCTGGCGGAGTTTTTAAGCACAGTTTGATGCCTCGTTCTTTCCGTATCCATGAGCTTTCTTTATTTCCAGGTATTTTGCCGGCAAAAGGGGAATGCTGCGTGGTCATGGGCCGGCTGTAGTGCTAGCACGCCTCGCATCCACGCTCCCCTCGACGTCAACGCCAACGACCGCCGCCGCCCATCGGATAGGTTGAATCTTTGCAATTTTATACATTTTCGTATCGTTTCGGGATTTTTTTTCGCCACTTCTTACATTATTGATGTTTAATTAATATCAAATTTAACGTAAATATGTGTAATTTCAGGCTTCCAACGCTTGCACACCTCCGCCTCGTGCTCGTCCACCCTGCCAAATGTGAGTTCTGTTATTACCTGCTACTCTATTGGAATTCAATCAGAAAGCATTAATGCAGATAATAAGCGAAGCAATAATGCTTTTTCTTTCAGGTCAAGCCCCTCGAAGAGGAGCTGTCCCCATCCTCCCCTTCGCCGTCCTTTTCCTCCCCTTCCCATCGACCGTCGATCTTCCACGCGCCTCCGGTAGCGAGTACAGAAAGGAAAAGGCCCGCCAAGAAGGAAGTCGGCATTATCGGTGAGTATGAATAACAGCGGAAATTGGAGCAATACTTTTTCAATTTAATAAAGGAATATGAAAGTACTTGAGCGCGCTACAAACAAATTATTCTTAAAAAGTGAAGTAAGCGCTATGAAATAATAGGGAATTAACAGCAATACCTTCAGTTAACGACGACAACATCCGGCAGTGGGTGAAGATGGAGCCGCGCGGACTGGCATCAGCCTACCTGCAGGTACTGCTCATAATTTTGCTCTGATTTATTCTATCTTCTAAATTAATTTCTCCGTCAGGAAACCCATTATATAATGCGTATTAATAAATCGAGAAAACATGTGCCATTGAAGCTCTCCAAGTCCAAGCTGACGCTGCTGATCACGTCGACGGCCGCCGCTGGATACCTCATGGGACCCGGAGCCATCGACTGGGGTGAGAATATCTCTGAAATTGTCTGAAAATGTGATTCAACCAGACTCGGAAAGCATTTCTTCTACAACTAATCAAATATCCTCAAAAAATCAAATGAACGGAATTAATGCTATTTTCGCGTGCTCCACTCTTCTAATAAGATTCTTTCAGTCGCCTTCACTGCATGCTGCACTGGAACTGCGCTCCTCTCATCCGCAGCGAATGCTTGCAATCAGCTACTCGAGGTATCCGCTAATAACGTTTCCCTGATTCCTCAGTTCAGCCTTGTAACTAAAAAAAATCATACCATTTCGTTACGAAACTATATCTTTTCTAGAATTTGAAATGCTTGTCTCGCAATATTTCGATCGGTTTCTAACCGCCATGATTTCAGGCTCCATACGATGCGCAGATGAAGCGGACGCAGAGTCGCGTCCTCGTCGTTCATCGGTAACTATTTCAGTTTGCGATTCATTTCTTCCAGCTTGCGATCAGTCAGTCCAAATATAAATGCAGATTCTCGCCTCTGCACGCCTTTGCGTTCGCCGGTGTTTCTGCCACAGCCGGAACTGCTCTGCTTCTGGCGGCGGTACTATTTTCTATATTATTTGCTCGCATTTTTAAATCATACGAAAATGTAAATATGGCTTGCATTTACAGACTAATCCCCTAACGGCGGCGCTCGGTCTTCTTAACGTAGGGCTGTACGCCGGCGTCTACACGCCCATGAAGCGCATCAGCATCGCGAGCACCTGGGCTGGTGAGATTTGGGAAATGACAGAAACGATTGGCACTTGGTCAGAAAGGGGATTCCGCGGGTCAGATTGCTGTACCTTTCAGGAGCCGTTGTCGGTGCCATTCCGCCATTGATGGGCTACGCTGCAGCTTCCGGCACGATCGACATGGCTTCTATGACGCTGGCGGCGATTCTGTAAGATTATGGTAGATTTGGGCGTCGTTTACTTGATTACGGTAGATTTGAGCAGTATTTATGACTTGCAGGTACTCTTGGCAGTTTCCGCACTTCAATGGACTCAGCTGGAATCTGCGCGGTGACTACAGCAAGGTTCGAAGACTGAAATTACATTAGAATCTGAATTTCGAAAATAGTGTGTACAGAATTTTTCAGTAATTTTTACATCTTTAAATAAAACGGTACATGAATAATATTATGAACAAAACAGTGTAACGAGCGTCGCGCTAGTTGGATACACTGTCCTCTCGTATCACGGAAGGCACTTATCAATCCCATATTTTGGCAGTATCTCATATGACGCAATGTGTCTATGGCTCGCGGAGGCGTCCTTGTTTACGCGACGAATGCTCTCTTAGTGACAGAACCAGACGCACATTACGAACGTACAATTATTGAGCCCACTCGTCCTAAACAAAATTTGCTTCGATTTGTTGCCATTGAAAATTATGGTCACGGGCAGATCGCCATGTATTTCAGGCCGGCTACCGTGTAATGTGCGTGACGGACGAAGCTCTATGCCGAAGGACATCTATCAGGTTCGGTTGTGGCTTCTCGCACCACTGCACGCCAGTGTTTCTTAATGCCATTCTGGTGCTTTTAGGCATTCCCTCGCCCTCGTTGGTATGTGCTCCATCGCAGCGCCACTCACGGATCTGACGACGTGGACCTTCGCTGCGGACACCCTGCCCGTCAATGGATTGCTGGTATGCAGCCGAATTATAGTTGCTTGACCTGACTCAAGTTTCGAGTACTAAACGCGATCGAGAAGTTGCGCTTCTATTCGAATGAGGAATAAGAAGGAGTTCCATTTTTGACCATCCGCCTTCTGAAGAATTATTATGGATTGGCACGTGAAATGCGTCAGCATGTAAATCGAACCATTAATAAAAAGAAATTATGCTCAGGTCTACCTGTCGTATCGCTTCTATCGCGCGCCGGACGCTAAGAACTCGCGCCAGCTCTTCTTCTTCTCCCTTCTCTACCTACCACTCATCATGATCTTGGGAGTCATGGTAAGAATTTTTATCACGCACGCGAAGTGTGTCAACAATAGAATCCTGAGTTACTACTGCGTAAAAGGTTTCCTTACAGCGTCTGGGTCTCCCGTTTATGTTGTCTCTCGCCCTCAGAAATGTTTATCTCAATATTTTGCTTACAGTCGAACGGCGGCCGAACTCGCGAGGAAAAGACGCGGAAAGATAAGATGCTGACATCGGAGAAGGAGTCCCTCCACGTTGATTAGGATGTAGGCAGAAGACTCGCAAGAATGGATAGTATGGGTACTGTAGAGATCTAGAAGTAGAGATTGCTGCTGAAAACAAGCTTGTTGTTCTGTTGGACAATCCCCCCGGTGAACCTCTCGACATCCGATAATAACTACGAAATAAGTACCAACTGCCGAAATATCGATTATTTTTGGAGCTAACGAATCTACTGCCCGAATTCACGCAGATTGTTCTAGGAGTTGTTTTCTTGTTGTTTTCTCAGCTGATAGTGAGTGATCAGGATTGTTTTGTGGAATATCGGCGCCCCATCCCCTGTAGTTGCTCAATACTTGTTGTTTAGGTTGGTTGATTTTGTTTCCCTCATTTTCAAGCTGTTTCCCATTCTCCACCATCGTTTGAATCCTAGCTAGAGAGCCTGGGCAGAGAACTACAAAAATGTACATGTCTCCTTCGATGCCCGCGATTGAAATTCATGTCCAACTTGCAATCAGTCGAAATAAACATTTGCCCTTTCGAGCGCGAGCTCAAAGCGTATGCCAGGGGTCTAGAACTCCCCCTCTATCTTCCCGGCAATTGATCTCCAAAAAGCCGCCTGGCGTGGTGAGTCCCCGCGCCAGTTTGCGATCGCTCCGTCTGCTTTCTGTTATTTGATACAATTGGCTGCTGGCCAAGACGGGACGCCGCCCGCTTCAAATATCCGCGCTTATTTCGTTTCATGTTATTTTGAGTTTATTCATAGAAAGTTTAGCAGTTTTTGGTGTGATTTATTATTTGCAGCAACTGATAAATGGAAGAAGACCGCGCAATGGAGGAAGATACGAAGCCGGATGTCCCGTCAGCGTCCTTCAACCTCGAGGAACAGCCACCCGTCGTCCCTCGTCCTGTTGCTCCTTCCGAGGTCGATCTGGAGGCGATAAAGAGGGAACTCCTCTCACCCCAGCCACCCGCTTCACCGGATCTCGCACAGCAGGCATTGATTGATTACATTGATTTTTAAAATGATTCTAGAATGTTCCTTCCATGATATTTCGTGGAAAATTAAGTTACTGCTTTGTTCAGGCACCTATCGGGGAAATGATCGAGCCCATGTCGCATGACACCATCCAGGAAATTTCGCACGAAGAGCCTCCCTCGGACAGGGGAGACGGAGGAGAAGAGATGATTGACAAGCCATCACCCCAAAGGTGAATCTAATCGATTTCTTTGGAAAAAAATCGATATTCGGTTAAAATCAATCTATCATTTCTGCAGGAAATTCCTCCGCCTACCTGCTGACTACCCAAATTACGAAGAAATTGCAAAGCTCCAGTCTAGGGTTTGCCATGATTGGATTTAGTTTGACCTCTATTATTTTCCAGCTGACATATTTCCATCGAAGATCGACGTCGGAAGAGGAGGGAACGCTGGCACTGTTGCTGATGCAAGCCGGGGAGCTGGCCGTCGGTGTGTACAACAGCGAAACATCCGATGTAAGGAATATAACGGGATTGAGATAGAAATCGCCTGTTTCTTGTATTGTAGAGAACCCGAAGCGTTCTAATTCCCACGCTAGCTTGGGAAAATGCAGCTATTGATCTACCGCCATTTTCATACCAGTATGGTTCAGAAATACACAAATACCCCTTCGGGCACGTTTCAAAGCCAAACTATTCATAAAACGGCGGTAGATCAATAGTTTCATTTTCCCAAGCTAGCGTGGGAATTAGAACGCTCCGGGTTCTTTGCAATAAGGCGAGTTACATTATACTCCTCATTGTCAGGAAATACGACTCAAGCTTCGTCTCGTCAACGATAAACTGAAGGGCTTGGAACAGCGACGATGCGAACTCCCCGGGGAACACAATGTTTGTTTGCCTCGATTTTTCAATTTTTTTCAAAATTGGTATTGCAGGCCATGTACGATTTCGGACGCCTCTTCACTGCATCGATTTTTCGGATGATCGAGGAACGGGAGGAGAATGTAGGAGAATTGGTTTTATTATTATGCTCACAACTTTCACAAAAATCTCGTAGATCACTGATCTCCATGATATTCCTAATGTAGTAATATTTTATCGCACTATTGTAAGAACGTTATCATGGACTCGGAATTTTTCCATATTTATCTACAATCACGGAGAATGCAATTTTGTGACAGTATTACATTGAAAATGTTATTGTTTTCAGAATTCGCACTATTAATGTTCGATTCAGGAGACACTGCGATCTCGCAAGATTGGCAACACCACGACAAAGACCGTGATCAATCGGCGCGAGGGAATCATGCAGGTTCCTAAGAACAACTCGCAGCTGCTTCAAACCCAACGCCACGTAGAGTAATATAGAAATGTGATGTGAATGTGATGTGACATGATGTGATTATTGGCTTATTGAATGTTTTTTTTTCAAATCAACCGTTCTCCTTATTCCAGGTTATAGAAGTAGATGCCGATGGAAACGATGTCAACGTGCCACCCATTCCGGAGGTTTGAAATATATTTATCGATTTATTGATTTTCGTATTTTGTAGGCCATCCTTCCATCGTCGATGTCGTTGAAAGAAGCGATGGCGTCGGGAAGTGAGGTGTGTTTTTCTTTCTTTTTTATTTTGCAATTTTTTATTCTGGGTTTCCACGGTGTTGGATATATAAAATAGTAATAGTTGCTCTTCAGATGGAAGTCCAGGACGAGGGCATTATTCGTCCATCGAAGAGACGCCACGAATTCATGGAGATCGATGACGAATACGAAGCGGAGCAGAGGGCAAAGAAGGAGGCAGCGGCTGGGATGTGAGCCTTCTTAACACTTCAACTGTGCCAGCACCACGATGGCGCCAGCAGACACAACTGGCATCAACGCTGATATTACTATCCTCCATTGCAGTTATGCGGGAGGACTACGCAATCGACGCAAGAACCTTCGGCGTTTCGAGGTGCGTTTGTTTTGGAAATTAAAAAAACTCTTATTATTTTTGCAGACAGTATACGGTCGACTCGAACATGAGAATGTTGCGACGCCGGAACCTGGTATTTTTGCGTGCTCTTTTTAAATTCGATCGATGTCTTGGTTTCCTATTTTTCGATAGATAATTGATCTAAGTTGGGGAAATGTTTATACTGCATATTCAGTCACTGCCGGGGACTACGCTGATTCCATGGGTCTCACGTATCAAGGGCGCCAGTTCCGAGATGAAGGTTATTTTTAATTTTTGATATTTATTTAATGTTTAATTATTATTTTAAATGTACTTATTATAGATTTCAATGATCGCTCCGAGATGTCGCCGGTGATTTCGCGACAGCCGTCAGAGGGCCCGTCCATTAAGGCTCCCGCGGGCTCGGGACGAATTCAGGCGATTCGGTAAGTAATAATATATATAATAATTATTATTATTATATAAGCACCTACTGCATGCGCCTGCACTCTCGTTGTCAGCATTCATTTCAGGCGGCCGGATGCTCACGGAGGAGGGAAGCCAACCCCTTCCCGCCAACCCACGACCGGTCCCCGAGGGCCGTACAAGCGCAAGCAGCAACTGTCCAGAATTATCGATGATGATGATGACCTCATGGAACCACCGGCACAGGTTTGGGGTTTAGTAGACTAAATTCTTAACGCCCGGATAAATGCAGTATTGTTCCGCAAAATGCGGTGTTCCGGGACGTCGTGAATAAACTTAGTATTTCCTACAGCGCGGACCACCTCATCTTCCGCAGGAGCTCTATCGCGAAATTCCGTACGGACATGAAGAGGAGGTTGACTTGGATGCCTTCGAGGTGGGTATTTATCGTAATCCAGCCCAGGAGGTACCGTATGATGAGGGAATCACTATCTCTTTCTTTTCGGCATACTGTATTGGTGAACTCGAACTGATCTTGCCTGGGCGATACTGTAAAAGGGAGAATTGTAAACTGATCTAATCTCCAGCAACCCTACATCCAAACCTTCATGCCGCCGTATCGTCGCCAGGCGACAACGGCACAACTCCGGAGAGAAAATGCCGAGCGGAGGAGAGAGGTGCTTTTACGTGGAAAGGTTGCAAATATAGATATAAATATGCACCTTAAGACAGAAATTGGGAAAAGCTCAAATAATCGCGGAACAGGCCAACTCAGAATCGGTCCAAAATTGGTGTGTTGGTTCCTTGGGGGGTCCTAAGTACTATGAGGGGTACGGTAGATTTTTTTTGAAAATTTTCCATGTTTATTTTCGCTCAAAACCGCCTCTGGACAAAGTTATGACCAAACCAATTTTGAACAGACCAAGTTTGGGTCTCGAAGGGAAAATTTTCAAAAAATCTGCCGTACCCCTCGGAGTACGTAGGACCCCCCAAGGAACCAACGCACCAATTTTGGACCGATTCTGAGATGGCCCTTTGAGGCGATGATCGATTCTTAGAAAATTTCTGCCTTAAATCAATGAATAAATACTTTCTATTTCATCCTATCCAGAAACCGAGGGTGCTGCCAAAAATGTTGAAAATGGTACCGCCAACTCGGTAAAATGAGGATAGGCCAATAGGGTACCGCCGACACTGGTAAAGAAACGGTTTTTGAGGAAGTAGGTCACCGCCCTGCTCAACCGGATTACGGTAGTCACTGGGGGAGGGTGCCGCCATTTTTTTCTTACCAGGATGGCATTTATTCACTGCCTTAAATTCCGTTTGTACTGGAGAGTATTTTGCAAAAACGACATCCCCCTCTTTTCCTCCGTCGTAGAACTGGTAGAGATATTTGTTTGTCGTTCTCGCCCTATAGACTTACCCTTGTAGGCGTCCGCGATGCAGGCACCGTATCTGAATCAGCAAAAAGCAGATTCCATGGAGGAATACGCCCCAGCCGAGGAGCAGGTACAGTATCCAACCGCGACGCATGACCGCAGCGCGTGAGATTTATACGGCTATTTTTGCAGGTCGAAGAGGAAGTCGTCGTGGACGTTGATGGAGATTGGACGCAGGAGTGAGTGAATGTGCGGAGGGAGGGGAATTACGCTACAAATTGTAGCCAAGTCGTTGACAACGAGCAGATAATCGGCCCCGAATTCGTCTACGAAGAGGTACTCAAATAATAATATTAATTAATTAATTAATTATTTAAAGGTTGAGGAGCTTGAAGAGGACTATGAGCGTCCGCCTCAACTCGAACCCAATCGACCTCAGCGAAATCAGAAGGCCATGTGAGCTTCGCAGCGAATGTACCTTGCAATTATCGATTTCAGGGATGCCGAAGGATTCGGTGGAAAGAGATCATCGTTTTACGGCGGTACGTTTCAGTCGTATTATTTTACCGCTTTTTCGAGCCGCCTCAAAAAAAATCGATAATATCGATTTTTATTGGTGATGAGAAACAAATTTGGAGAAAAATATTCTATTTTTTAAGGGGCCCAACACGCGGGAAGCTCATATCAAGGCGATAGTGCGGAGAAGGCATCCGGGAGGCGGATGGTTAATGGTATGTTCGTTCATGATTATTTAACGGAATAATCGATACATTTTTTATTGATTTATCATTTCGTTGTATGTCAATTTTTATGGATGATGGAACGATGTTTAGCTCGCTTTGGTCCCGTTGCTCTGCGCGACAACCGCATCCTGTACGATGCGTGCCCACGATCCTACCAAGACTACGCCGTTGATAATATATCCCGATCCGAGCCGACTGATGGGGTCCGATTTCAATTATCGATTAATTAAATCGATTTATCGATTAAAAAGTTGCATTTGTTAGTTATTGATTTTTCGTTCATTCCAGAACGGGTCGTTCGTGGATCGGATGCGCTCGCGCTTCGGCGTTCGACGTGATGACGAAGAAGAGGAGAAGCGGCCGAAGACGGTATGGGAAAAAATTTCATCTTTAGAAGTATGTATTACCGCTACCCGGGAGATGGAAGCTAGGGACGAGGAATTTATGAATGCTCCCAGAACAATTCATTTATTTTTCCTTTTTTCTGCGCATAGAAATGAATGGAATAATACTTTTTATATTTTATACACATCGTTGCACTATATAATTTAGCACACCGGATCCCTATTGGCATGATTATAAATAGATAGTTATTGTGCGGTATTAGAGTGATGCGGAGGCGACGCGCGAACTACGTTCGCGGTAAGCAGCGTAGTGATCTATCTTCCGCGGCAGAAGAT
>JACMIG010002966.1:0-13493 GCA_014805385.1 Levipalatum texanum | reverse complement strand
CGAAGTGGGATGCCGCTAAGATCGGCGGCGGCATCCCACACTTTGAAGGTCCATATCTCCGGGGGGTTTTAGTAATCAGTGGGCCGTCAAGAATCTGCCCCCATAGCCAGTTTGGTCACGAAAATGTTCGTGGCAGGGACCCTTTAATGATAGACAGCTGTAAACGGAGTAATGCCGGGATTTATATCGGTCTTCATCGCCTTCTGTCAAAATACGCTGTTTATCATTCGAAATCCTTGCCCAATGGTCTACTGCAATACTGCGCGTAATTTAGAAGGGCATTGGACGTATTGTCCGGAACGTCCATTCCGCCGACAACTCCTTGACGTTCATCCGTTGGCATTATTTGATTACTGCCCACATCAATCACTTTCAATTCTCTGGTTCCCATGATCAACGTCTTCAGCTTTCCAGTGTTTGAGTGACTTGTGGCCCTAAAGAGGGCCGTTGGGTTCAAAATAGGTGGCTAGACTATTTCTGGGTAGGGATCAGCCGAATTGAGGCCGTTCATCCTCGATCTCTTCCGCCATTTAAAAATGAGGAAAGGGACGAGGATGAGGAGGACCCCAATGGCGATTCCTCCCACGAGCCACGGAACGAAGGAGCAAGAAGCTTCTTCGTCCTCAGCACACAGCATAACACCCTCGGTGAGGATGCAACGCTGGGGAGCCATTGGCGACAGCCCTCTACCCTGAGATTTTGCACCAACCTGACACACAAACACGCCGGGTTTACTAACTCGCGAATGAATGTTCCATAATTTTCTGTCTATTCGACTAAAAAACTTGTTTTTCAGCGGATTTCACAGAGGAGTGAATTATTTACAATCGTCTTCCATACTACGGTTGGAGGTCATGTTCTACTACAATAGTTTGCAACGTTTCAGATACACTTTATTACTCCAGAGGGTTCCATGGCGATAGCTGCGGTGTCGCGAAACGGGAAATTTAAATTTCGCGCCAGAATGTGAAAAGTTTGTCGTCTTGCGACATTTTTCGCACGAATGTGCCATGATCGAGAGAAATTTTCTACGACCGCGCGAATAGAAAATAAGAATGTCCTCGGATGAAATACTCAACATTTCACTTTCACAATCATCTCATTCGTGTCTTATTTTTCCCTCTTTAGGTTTGCAATAGTTTCTCTAAATCTTATCTCATATAATTCTGCTGTTACAAATTTCTAACGTGAATTTCAGATGTCCGGGTCAGATAATTCTGGCGATGAGGCCGAGGGCGAGCAGCCAAGGAGGGGAAGGCCGCACCACTCGAAAGGAAGGAAGAGTCTGCTGAGCACCGATCAGATCTGCAAGACTATCCATAATCTCGATGAAGCCAAGATGCTCAAGTGCTACGTTGATGCGGAAGGTAATTTCAGTTCTGTTTATGAAGATTTCTTGTTGAAAAGAAGATAATGTTCTTATCAAATGTATTCAGCGATTATGCATGTGGACGGAAGGACACGCCAGCTCTGCTGTATCTGCGGCGAATACTTTCCGGAGCTTCCCAAGCACATCCTCACCAACCACGGACAAGAGCTCGGAGGACTGAAGTACAAGAACAAGGAGGACCGCGATGAACAACAGGTGCATTTTTCACTTACATTCGCACCCCCTTTGTGCTGCGCACGCGAATTCTACATTTTCGCACCTCTGACTTGTGCCTAATAAAAATACAATGGATTTTTTTAGTTTTCGAAAAACTAGACATGTTTAGCGAAATGCTCAGTATCATGATTGCCAGTATGAATAGCGAGCGCTCACGGTTTTTTTAAATGCCGATCTCTGCATTTGGATGCGGAACTTTTTTCAGTCGAAATCCGAAAGCACCACACAAATGACAATGAAACGTTTGGAGACCATCAGAATTACTAATGTTCAGGTCGTCTCACTCTCAGCTCTCGCGGCAAAGATGCGATCCAAGGCCTGCCCCATTCTCGACCTGACGGGCATCCAAGTGAACAACGTCGGCCAAGCTGAGCTGCTCCATGAAATATTGTTCCGCGCAGAAAAGGGGCAGGTCCCCATCAAAGGATACGAAGAGGTGATGCTCACGTTTAGTGTAAATATGCAAAACCAAATAACGTGAAATAATGATCTGATAGTGCTCTACTTTTTATTAAAAAATATTATCATCGACGTTTCAAGCGAGTTTAATTTATCGGTAGCCAGGCGCGACAATTCGACAATATTTAAGAACACACTTTTAGACAGGCCACCTTTACAAGTCGAAGTTGTACTGACTAGAGTTCTTACTGTAGCCGAATTTTTTGACGCGGAATTGATGCGAGCGGAACAATATATTAGACGCCCTTGAAACGACAATTAAAGCGTACAGCTTTTTAAAGGGATAACGATAATCAATTTCCAGGACTTACATTCGGTGGAGGCAGTCAGGCATCGACTGCAAACTGAATCTGAGGGAAGAAGGACAGCGCGTCGATCGAGAAGAGAAGAGGTATGCCAAAACAGTTGGAGACACTGAACAAGGGAATACGAGAAGTTGTTTTCACTGAAAATCAGTTGTAAAAACGTGAAACACTGAAAAAAATAAACAAGAAAAATCAATCATGTATTTATCCGAATTGTAGCCTACCCGGAGAGCAGTCTATCGACCAACTTCACGTCGATCGAGAGACGAAGAGGATGAGGTCGACGATGGCAACGCACAGGTACAATTCAATGAAATGTCTCACATATAAGATAAGTGCAACTAAAATCTTGGTGTAGTAAATCTCGCATGCCTGTAACGTGCACTCTTGCGTACAGGGAGTGCACGCAAGAGGCAGGCGAAATGTACTGCACCATAATTTTTAGTTGCACTTATTATGGAAGATGATATTATCGAAATCCAAAACATAAAAGAAAGCTACGTTGGTTAGCGATACATATGCCCATTCGTTCGAAATGGGCTGCTTGCGACTCCTGGGTGTTGATTGTGCTGAAATATATTCCCCGCGCAAGAAAACGCGGGCGGGAAAATACGCGGTTTGCACTAGTCTTTTACACGGTTCAATAAGAGATGAATTCACGGACACGGGACAAGCTTGTATATACCGCGCACGCTCGGCGCGCCTAAATGTGCCTTTTCTTGCTGGGGGCTTATATTTAAATGAATTACAATAGATGAAAACACAAGTCTTTATTTGCAAAGGATAAAATCTATCATTGTATTTTATCAAAATTTTAGCCTTCCCAGAGATCCGCGAACCGTTCACAATCAAGAAGGTCGAGGATCGAGGACGACGAAGGGGATGAGGATGGATTCTCACAGGTATGTTCATATCAATGAAAATATGAAAACAATACAACATAAATACTAGAAAATATTATCCAACTTCCCGACATGGCAAACAAGTTCCCTTATTTCGTTACAAAATCATTTTCACATGAGAAAAACTGATGGAATTTTGCGAAACTCGTCATTGTATTTTCCAATCTTTTTGATAGCCGATAATGAAATGTTTAGAATGGGCAGAGCGAAGCTCGTCGAATGAGTTCGCCTGGTCAAATGGAAGATTTCGATTATGGAGGAGAGGATGCCGACTTCGATGAGGTGATTTAAAATAAAAAGAGAATTGATTATCGAGCAGCTGGAGCTCAGCGTTATAATTCTCCCCGGAAAATATTTAGCAATGATTGATTGGCCAAGATCTTGATCGACTTGCTTTGGAATTAGCACGGTTGAGGTTCCGGACAATATCAAATATTATAATATACGAAAACAAATAATTTTCGCCCCATATTTCGCATAATAATGTTCACAAATGCAGTCGAACGGGCGATCGTATGGCGAAATGGAAGACGAAGAGGAAGATGCTGATGCTGACGTAAAGATATTTTTAATAAGAATATGAGGAGCATTACGCCTCAAATTTTGCATCGTTTTTACAACAAACTTTACGGATCATAAAATTTCTCCAACTTCTTCGATTTGAATCCTCGATCAAAACAAATGGTTTAATATTTCAGATGTCTTGGGACGAAGGAGCTGAGAGGTCGAATCTGAAGGAGGAAAACAGACTGAAGCCAGAACATCAATTCATTCCGGGGAGAACAGGAAACTTCACTCGCTTCGAGCTCGCCTTCAGGTTAGATTTGCTCTATGGTTGTCAGGCGTATCTCCTTTTGTCTAGTCTTGCAACTAGGTAGGCCTATTGGAATGTTTCTGTCTATTGGATCACTGTCTCATTTTGCCCGATCCACTGGATTAAAGGAGGGGTACAACGACTTTTGAAGTTTGCAAACTAATGAGAGATTCGAAAAGAGCATGAAAATGCTTTAAAACGGTATCAAAATTTCAGCGAACAGGCGATTTAGCGAGGAGTTAGAGATGAAAAACAATTGACCCTGATCGCAGGGATTCAAATTTTGGCATCGTCCCAAAACGAGAAAACCGAGGAATTCCGACCTTCCGTGATTTTCACACACTGCTTTAATGCTTCGAACGTAAAATAACATGGAACTGAATCAATATTTTTGACATTTGAATTTGGAAATTGTATTTTCAGCTTTTGGCACGATGCCAAAATTTGAATCCCTGCGATCAGGGTCAATTGTTTTTAGTCTGTATCTCCTCACCAAATCGCCTGTTCGCAGAAATTTTGATACCGCTTTAAAGCATTTTTCATGCTCTTTTCGAATATCTTATTAGTGCGCAAATTTCAAAAGTCGTTGCACCCCTCCTTTAACGGGCGTCTATGGAGAAGTGTATCCATTGGATATCCGATTCTTGCGGGATATCCAGTAAGAAGTGGATGTCTGCCTAACCAGTCTGCACTTTTTTTCCTGGATTTCGTCTTACAATCAGCCTGATAATACACTCTCTGTCTGTCCATTTCTTAACGGATATCCAGTAAGAATTCCTCCCTCCATACCGGATTTTTTTTGGATCGAGACAGCCTGAGGGAAAGGTCATTCTCTCTTATAGCGGCGATTTGGAAAAAAATGGTCTGTGTTGGGATTTCTGTACCGGGTGCCCCAACCCGGGGGATTCCTGCTCAATTGCGACAGCGGAAATCCCCGGGATATTGAAACGACCGTTTCAATATCCCGGGGATTCCCCAGCCATTATTGAGCAGGAATCCCCTTGATTCCTTCTCAATTTTGACCTTCGTTTTCCCCGGGATTTCGAAAATCACTTTTCCACGCCCGCTGCAGAAATCTCAAAACAGCCCTTTTTTTCCAAATCGCCGCTAAATTTTGAGGCCTCTTATATCCGGTAACCGATACAATAGGCCTTCCCTACTTGCAATTGCGAGATATTTGTAAATTGAAAAACGCCAGACATTTGAGGATGGATTATGGCAACCCTAAAAAGCTCCTAAAATACATAAAACGAATTTTGCATTTCAGTGAAGGGTTTGAAGAATGTCGCATGTACAAGAAGGAATACGACACTCCAGATGCCGTTGTCGCATATCCCAGTAAGTTTCGTGGAATGTCGGATGGTTGTTCATAATATATAGTTTCCATTTGAAAAAAGAGCACCCCTGAACACGTTTAAATCAGCACGGAAATTTTGTAGTGATGAGGATAGTAGCACGGAAATATTGAGAACATAATTGCAGGAGGAAATGGAAAGTGGACGAAAAAAGCCATTAAACTCATCGCCTGGGACAAAACACTGCGCCACAATTTTGAGCTCTTCATACGCTTCGAGTAAGTAGAATCCCTAAATTTCTTGTCTCATACTTTGCTTTTTAAGCAACTGTTCTGTTTAGGGGCTAAAAGTGAATATTGTGGAGAATTTTTTTAGAACCGCGTTTTCAATGGGGAGAAAGAGAACAGTTCGGACTGAACACTAATGTATGCGTTTGAAATAATAATGTAGCAAAACGATGACCATTGATTCCTTTAGACATTTAGAGTTTGAAGAAATATTCGGAAAGCTAGAGGAACCGGCCAATATTTCATGATAGCTCTTGAATCTCGTGAATCTTTTACGTTTAGGGACTACATGTCCAGCGGGAGGCCCATTCGTTTCGGAAGGTTGGACATCCCATTGCACTACACAGCATCGACTGTCCAATCGTACGTCTCCACCGTGGAGCACTTTCTTCTGGTGGCGATGAGGGCGCGTTCGAGGTATTTTGAAGCAATTTTTGAACTATTAGAGATGCAAAATACGCATTTTACACTTGTCCTATATTAATTTCTCGAATACTGAAATTTTAAATTTCCAAAGAATTTAGTCTGCGCACTGTTCATCTTTAAAAAATCTAAAAGTTTATATGGTCCATTTGTGAGAAAAAAAAATCTTTAATCAGAAGACGAATGAGAAACGAATTTTCAGGGTTGGCGATGAACCCACGTCAGACGACGCCATATTCTCCCTCGACATTCTGAGCAAATATCTAGCTCGGTGCAAGCAGATTGGCGTATCGGTCAGCACTCGCCTCACGATCGTCAAAGCCATGCGAGCTTTCATCTCCTTCATCTACTACCGCAGTGGGAATCAAAGTGAGTCTTTTCAACCCACCAAAACTGCATGCAGCTTTACTAGAATGAATATTACCGATTCAGTTAGAAACAAGTACTCGCTGAGTCAAAGAACACATTCTGAATTTCCTCAATTAATTTGTTTTCAGTGGCCATCGCAGCGAGAAGAGGTCTCATCGTGACGTACCTCAGCACGCTCACAAACTTTATCAAAGTCTTCAAGACAGAGGAAAGGGCTCTTCAAAGCATCACGAGACAGCAAGAAAAGGTAACTTTTATGCCATTGTCGGGCACCAAAATTCCAAGCTTTATTCATGATCTACCGATGTTTTATAACCAGTTGGCTCTGAAACAGGTTGATTTCATTTTGCACAATTTTTGAGAGCCAAGCTTCTGTTAAAAATCGCTGTAGAACATGAGGAGCATTTTCCCATGCTGTAATGGGGTTCCGACATTAAATATAAACGGCACATGGGAAGAGTAACAACGTTTCATTAAAGTGTTAAACTCATCTAGAAGAAATAAATCAAGCTACATGAACTCCGTCATTTGTACATATTGGAGCACTTCGGGTTCCCGACAATAATTAAGGGCGCGAGTCAGAGACTCTTATACGTAATGATTTCTAGGAGTTCCCGCCGTACGCACTGATGATGGCCGTCATCAAGTACGAAGAGATCGACAGAGCCATCGATCGCATCGTCGCGCAGACCACCAGAACTGGAGAAGTCAGCAGGGTCGACTACACCTTTGTTATGAAGTAATTCTATTTGATGTGTAGATATTCGAACGATCATTTGTATTGCCGGTCGCCTTGATCATTCTAATTCTCACATCCTGACAATAATATCAATGACGGACTGTTTTCACCTTGATCTTCCTCTTCTAATCCCGTTTCATCGCTGACTGGGCATGAAACGGGGGATAGAAGAGGTAGGAATTAAGAACGTTTTGGGTTCTTCACAATAAGCAATAACGTTTCTTTTCAGCGCTGCCATCGCCACTCTAATCATCTCCAATACGAGCCGGAACGAGCTGGGGTAATTATTGTTTTGAAATATAAACATTTCACGACTTATTGTCATGATAAAGATGCATTACTTTTCAGATACAAGAGCACTATGGGCAGCATCTGGAGGTACAAGAAGGGAAAACTGGTGACGTCCTCGGAGGCAGGAAGATGGAAATCCACGATGCAGCAAGGATTCTATGTATGTATTCAGAGTTTTGCGACAATTTTGAGTATGCCTGATGAATTCTCGAAAAAGTGTCAATGGAAACTTCAAAAATAACGGAATATCTATAATGAAATCATATATAATTGTTCCCAGATTAAGGAATTTAGAATAATTAGGTATTTAGAGAATTCTCCCATGCCCTTTAAAAACTTCGTTTTTCAGTATGGAACATTCCGGAATCCCAAGCACGGAGGGAACCGGAACCACCCTGGCGTATTTATTATTGACCCGCTCGCATTCAGTCGGCTCAAGCAATACATCCTCGTCCGCGATATGTGCGTTTTTCTCCACGTTTCAAAGTTTTCTTTAGAAATGTACTTGAAATATTTATTCAGTCACCTGCGTTCACTCGACGAGGAGAAATACCGCAAGTTGTTGGTCGCAGAGGACGGAGCGCTGTTCTACAACTACACAGCAAGTTTCTTATGTGTTATAGTCGAAACAAACAAGAAGGCCAATTAGAGCTTGTTATGTTTATCACATCGAATATTGTGGGATTATTGTTCTAAACACTAATGCCTTCTCAAACCGCAGATCGCGACTTGTGTAATGCTGCAATTTCAGTCTACACCTTGGGACAGCACGTCCCGCACCAATCTTCCCTACTTATTCATCAGCTTCGAAAGGGCGCTGGGACTCAGGGGATTGCATTTACTGAGTTGCAACAACGTAAGTATCCCAATGAAATACTGAGAACAAATGTGAACATTACAGGCGAGACACGCGGCCGCCCAACTGGGCTACGACACGACTCTCGCTCGACTCGCCCAGCTGCACATCGACACCATCCAGCAAAAACTCAGGGAACAAGCCCGCTTGCAAGGACACGGCGTCAATGTCCACACTGGCACTTACGCCTATGAAAATCAGTGAGTGAATCTTGGGCTAAAATAGAATCTATCCTATTGTACTTCACCCAGAATTGAATCCTCGCGAAAAAAAGTACTTTCCTCACCCAGAAATTTAGAATGAATAATTACTGAAATAGAGAAAATGTATTCCATTCAGGGACCACATCCTCCTGGCATACACGCAGCTGCACAAGTTCACGAAACAGCAGTCGGAGAAAGAAGACGTGGCCAGGCAGATTGAGGAGACATTGGCCCGTATGGCAGATATCAAGTAAGATTCTATTAAATATACAATGGAATTAAACCGATAACGTGGGTGTTCATGTTGTTATGAATTTAATGACAATGAAAATTTGCAGCACGGATGCGGGAGATGTTCCAGTTGAAGAAACTGATGAAACGTCCGCAATCATAGGCATGGATGCCCACAATTTGGACGAAAATTTTGACGAGCGTGTTGGAGTCATTGGTAATTGATATCCCTTTTTATGTGGTTAAAGATTTCCTTTCAGATGTTATTGTTAGGGAGTAGAAGGAATTTTCCGCTTTACAAAAGAGGGGGCATTGTTGGCAAGTGTGGCATTATCTGAATTTATCCTGGATTTGCACTTTAAACTCGATATTTCAGATGACCAGGGATACCTAAGAAACGATATGAATGCGTTCTGGGACGAATCGGAACTGGGCGAGGCCGAGAATCCTTTGGAAGATCTGGACGATGAAATTCAGGTAAACCGAATAATTAGCGGAAGTATAAAAATGTTTCAGGGCCAATTGGATCTCCTCGCTCTAGCTGAAAGGAACAGGGCGACACCTTCGAAACGAAGTACGGGCTTTTGTCGAAACAAATCACTACCTCGCAAAATAAAAACTGAAACCGATATATTTTTAGAAGGAAGCTCCATCGTCGCCCGGACAGGAACTCCAGTGAAGCAAAGTCGGGAGGAACGGAGGACATCGAGCACTTCACGTGAGTAATGAATATTTTTTACAATGCCTTTTATGTTGTCGGGAACCAATCGAGTGGTAAATGTCGTTTTCCAAATATTTGTTTTATGAGCAACGTTTGATTTATTGTAGTACCCATTCTGATATCTGAGTTTGATCTTTTGCCGTCAAATTTGGATGGATAGTAGAGTCCTAGATACAACGTATAATATACGCACAACAGGATACAGGTGGAACCAACACATTTACTTTCAGAACCGAGGAGTGCATGGGATAGCGACAACATTTCCATGGAAAGTGAACGAGCGGCAGAGCAAGAAGGGATCTGCACGAATGTTATGTAAGTAAAAAAAGCACTCGATAGTTGTACGTAAAGAGTGCACGTGGTACTAAATTATCATTAATGCACGCATTGTTTAGGAGAAGAAGAAGGACCCCTTTGCCCCTGACTTTCAATGGTGGCAGCGTCGACAATCGACGAGAGTAAGCCTTTTTCTAATGGAGCTATATGCGCATGAACTCTTATTCAGGCACATCTGAAACTGCCAAATTATTGTTTTTTTCAATCGTAAACCGATTCGTTCAGGCCTCTGGATCCACCGGCAATGCCCGAAATCCCCCCAGCTTCCTTTCCGTATGCTTTCATCCTCATTTCTCCCGAGTCCTTTAGACATTTACCAACTTTTGCAATCGAATTCCAGGTCACCAGATCTCTTCGACAGGTCTGAAGATGGAGATGCGCCTCGCGAGGATACACCTGCTGAGACAGCGACGAATATCCGTGAGATATTTCATTTCTATACAATTTAAAAAAATTGATATATTTTCGAGAGTAAATTTTGGCTTGCGAACTGAAGTCATTTTCGAAAAAAAAGCAGTGACAAAGGATGACTGAATGGCATTGCAGCGCCATGCTTCTTCACCGGCCTTGAGGGCCTCAACAGCCTCCCCAGCTCGCACGTCGAAGAGCTGCCAGCTGAAAACTGGGGGGACGTCCACGAATATGAACTGGATAGGATCGAAGATCTGTTGAAGAAAGACGGAGTCCGCAGCAAGCAGAGGAATGCGTTGGCCAAGTCAGTGGTTTTTGAACTTGATGGGGTGGTGACGAAAGTAAAGAAAGTAAAAACAATAACAAATTGCGTTTCAGTGTCACGGAGATGGCCTTGCTCGGCAAGCGCTCCAATGCCCGAGACATCTTCCTTAATGCCCGGAGAGGAATCGACGTCAATGGCGAGAGGAAGCTCATCCAGCAATTCAACGTCCGAATCAGGAAGACCAAGAAGTGCGGGGACGGAGCATTTGCCACGACAAGATTTACTTTCGGACAAGTCGTTTGCGACTACGCGTAAGCTTTGAAGTCTCTCTTCGAGTACATAGGGTTACCAAATTTTGACAACGATTTACTTTCACTCAATCGGTAATCGCGACAGAGCTGAATCTAAAGAACCGAGTTGTGGATTTTTTTTCAACTTGAGCCCAGGAAGTACATTGCAAGTTAATCGCTTTAGATTTGTTCCGGCCATATAAATTGTCATTTCGTATTCAGAATTTGACAAGCTACTTTACTTGGAATACAATTGTCTTCATGAAATGGGTTGTGCAAAATAATAGTTTTCAGGGGAATGGTAACTTCTCGAGCCTCGCACGAACAATATCTGAATGAAGTGGAGGCAGATAACGCTGAAGCAGCGAAATTCATTGAATCGTACGCCTTTGACCACCGAAGTGATATGTATTCTGTTATGGCTAGGGGATTTGTTCCACTTAAATTCGACTCAGTCTCCTTTCTATGTTGCACTGTTACAGGATCGGGCGTTCGATGTGTAATCGAGGGCCACCGCCGTGTGCACAATGGATGTGTCGTACTCGGGCGCTACCTCAACCATTCCACTTGCAAGAAACATTGCAATGTGAAAGCAGCTCGTCTGACATTCGTGGATGATAAGGCGACCGGCCAAGCAACCTCGACAAGCCTGCACGTATTCGTTGCTTTGCGCGAAATCAATGTAAGTATTGTGTTCACAAAGGAAGAAGAAGTGTCGCTCTTACAAGATAACAATGTATGCGTCGTATTTGCTTGCGCATATTTTTTACGTCCCATCCGTTAGTATCCATACAACTTAAATTGCAGCCTGGAGAGCCACTGCTCTTTGATTATGGTGATAAGGAGCTCCCATTCTACAACGTCTGCCCGGTTTGCTCGACTGCGGGATTGTTGGGTATGTACTCAAATTAATAGCTAGCATCTTTATCACTGATATTCTTGCCAACGAAATATCAGAACAGGATTCCTAGCGGATAACAATTTAGGAAAGACTGCTTTAGATAAACTACACAAATTCAATCCTTATTCTTTCAGATGACAACGATCCGTTTGTAAAAGTGGTCCCCATCATCGACCCCAGCTTCATTCGTCGAGAACGACATGACCTAGGTACCACTAATACTGTGCACAGTTTCGATATCAGCTAACGTAGTTTTCTTTCCGTTTGAATGCCACTAGGAAACAGTGTGAAAATTAATAGATTCCTTTGCAGGGAATGCTGGATCCCAGATGGTGGGACTGAAGCGACAACCCCCACGCGTTCTGCCGCTCCCTGACCGCGTTCGCTTGGACCGATACCTCCATGCCATCGCTTCCGTTACTATCACACACAAAATCGAGAACATCGTCGAGTATTATCTCAAGTGTCCAGTCGCCAACGCCGTCGCCATGGCCAAGGACCTCATGGAGGGACAGGGAAAGAGTACAGCCCGCTCCCAGACAACAAGCACGCTAAGCGAAGTGAGTCATTCGAATTTAACGATGAAAATTTTTGGCACTACGCGAGTATACGGAATTTGACCCTCTAGTCGGCTCCACAATCTACAGAGACTCTAAGGGTGTATCTTTCAGTTGATGAAATCGACGGCTGCGACGGTGAAGAAAACGAAGGAAAAGGTCGTCGTCTACGTGGCATGGCCTGAGACGAGCGAGGAGGGAGTGAAGAAGACAGTGATGGGCATGACAGTTGTGACGCCGACGACCGATCCGCTTTGTTCGAAGAAAGCTGTGGCCATCGTCGGACTTTGTATGGACGACGTTGACAAGCCCGGCAAACTTGTCGCCTTCGTAAGTTCACTTTTCAAGCCTTCTTTATGGTTCATACAATACACACAATAGTAGTGTGTTCTAAATTGCTATGATGCTGTATCGTACTAGCACTGTAAACAAGCTTCTACAGGGTGCAAAGCGAGGCGGCATGTGGACTCTGGAAAGCTGGCCAACGACGGGAAAAGATATGCGCCACTACACAACCTTGGGAAGCTCCAGCATCTCGAAGGAGAATCTGAATGTTCGGTGGTGTACCGCTGAGAGAGCGTCAAGTATTAAGGACTTAAAAACATTTATCAACCTCAGCAGGTATCCGACCAACTAATATTACGTCCAGGGTTCAAGTAATTGTTGCATTTCAATTGTTCATAAACGCTTTCTTCATTACATATTAGATTGGTGCATGTGGTATTGGACATGGATTGATGTTCATTTGCACCCTTGCCTGGAAGCTCCCTCCGTTGTTTTCAATTATGCAAGCGAATAAATATTTTATTGATACATCTTCTTTTTAAGTTCAGCATTTTCAAGGTCCTCCAGGATCTCCAATAATACAACAGCGATTAACTGGGAGAATCAAGCATTCCCCGGATCAGAAATTATAACGATTGTAAGTGGAAGCCAAAAAATTGCCACCAACTTCCCCGCTCTCACTCAAAGTGCTGCTCCAGCTAAGCGGTTTCCCGCAGAGCCTACAGCCCACCCCAAGAGACAGGAAGAAAGGGTTTAACAATGGGAGTCTAGGTTACGAGTGATATAAAAGTTGTAGACGTCCCTTTCTCCCAGCGCTAGGGAGAAAGGTTCAAGAACATTGGAAAGTCTATGTACGAGCGAAATGAATGCTACAGTATCCCCCGCCTCCCTGCCCTCACTCAGCGAATTGCTGACCCTCATCGAGTGTTGACGCAGTGGCCGACAAT
>JACMIG010002965.1:0-11257 GCA_014805385.1 Levipalatum texanum | reverse complement strand
TACTAAAAATACAATCCGAATATAATTACCGGTTGTCGGAAATTCGCCGCTGTTGTAGCTGCGCCAGACGCGATCGAGCTTCGAACTGAAGAAGCACGAATCATGACAACTTGTTAATTAAAGAAAAGTTGAAAATAGTAGTTAAAATTGGCTAGGCACCTGGGATAGAGTTCGTTGGACCCGGACTCGGCGCCATCCACGTCCTCCGCGTCCTTCTAGCCGGCGTTCGCCGCTGCCAAATCCACCACGGAATCCTCCGCGATCAGCGATGTATACCCTGAAAATGCTGTCGTTAAAAAGCGCGCGTCAAGTTTAAAAATACGTTCTCGAGTGGGAAAGACAGAAATACGGCGGTGCCCTCGGACAATGCGGAGATTTTGGAACTATCGCGACTCGAATCGATTAACGAAAGTGTTCTAGCGCCGTTTATTCAAAAAAACATCATGAACGTTGCATTCATTAAACTACTAATAGAATAGGGGAAGGGAAAATGTCGATTTTCGAAATTGCTGCGACTTGGCAATGTGCCAAGCCAAATCTTACTGTGTTTATCATTTTCCCTGAAAATGGGCGGAGTCGCCAATGAAATCGATAAATTTTTTGCATCCTTTTTTAAAGCTTAATTTTGAGTTTTTCGAAGTTTTGAAATATGATTTCATGTACAGTCGACCAAGGCCAACACAACGTATGGGGTCTCATATGCGACCCAGAAAGTCCTCGGAGTCCTTCTTTAAAAGTTATGTGATGTGGCCACCTTTAGGAAGTCATATCACTCGATCAACGTTGGAGTCGCTGTCGATTTCGATCTTAAATTCATCTGGGCATCTGTTAAATATCCTGGGTCCGCCCATGATTCACGGATTTTCCGAGAATCCGTGCTCCACGGGGAACTCTCAAGTGGAAGAAAGACAGGAGTGCTCCTTGGGGACTCGGCCTATCGCCTCGAATCTTGGCTATACAAACCCATTCTGACACCTAGAAATGATGCTGGTATACCCCCAAAGTTATCATTAAATAATCATTTTGCTTAAAAAAAGAGATACACTGATAGCATCTGTCGAGGGCGAGTTAAGGTCGAAAATGGTATCGGCTGCCTCAAGAGGCAATTTCATTGCATCCACGGGGAGCTACGGTACTATCTGTCCAATTTGATTTTCTATGGAGCGCATTCAGATATGCTCCAGAAAAGGCTGCTACCATGATTATGGCAGCAATCTGCCTGCGAAATGCTGCAATAGTATTGAATGAAACGCCATTCACTGACAACCTGCCGGACGATCGCGATGACGAAGAAGATGACGACTTCGATCCCATTCCCACAAGCGGCTCCGGGGCAGCCTCGCAAAATTTCATCGTGTCAAAATATTTCTCTTGAACTTCAAAATCAGTTTACGATTGTGTTTAGTATACGATTAACGATTCATTCTACTGTAAGTTTGTTGTTTGAACTGCCGAATAAGTGAATAAATTCTAACAATTTTTTATCTCAACATGTTGAACATAGTACAACTCGAATCGCGAAGCTTTCAATACTCATCTTCGTTACTTTCGGAAGTCCGCCTAACCTTCAATCCGAGTCGCGATGCACTTTCTATCGCTGTTTCGCGTTCGATTCGAGCGGTGTCGAGCTTCACCCTGAGAATTTCGTTCTTGATTCTCGTGTTCTCCAGCTCCGTTTCCAGTAGCTCCGTCCTCAACGCAGTGACACGCGATAGTTGAGTCCTATATCAAGCATTTCCTTTTAATACAGTGAATAGGACCACCTTGGAGTATTTTTGAGAAGATTTTGAAGCTTCGACTTTACAGGAGTTTCGAAGCGCTGTTCTTCAAAAACTTCTTCTTCGATTATCTCATCATCCACAATAACGAGATCTCCTTCTTGGATAGGCTCCTCTTCCTTTCGCGCGTTCATAACTCCGGCTTTAACAATAACTGTTAAAAATCATGAAAACATTTACATACACTCCATTCCCGACGGAATGCCCGTCACAGCGTGACTGGCGTGGAGATGCTCGTACAGCATCTTTCTTGCTGCATCCATCGGGGGGAAACGTTTTGACGTCCCTCCTCCCGTTCGCATTGATTCCGCTTTTTCCTCTGTCAAACGAGTTTTCACGGCGTGGAGGTCGCCTTTGATCCTTGCAGCTATCTGTAGAATTGACTGCACAAAACATTGAAAGGGATTACCTGGTCAGCAGTTCGATCACAACCCATGGCTGCGAGATCGTCGCGCCAACGGCTGATCGCACGTCCCCTCGCGTTCCCCTTCTCCTTCTTTCCTCCTCTGATAGCACGCCCGGAATACTCATCTTCATCTCTTATGAAATATGAGATTAAAGTGACTGCCTCCCTTTCCGATAGGGCCTCAGTCTTCACGCGTTTTGCTGCTGGTTGAGTCATAATGCTGCAACGGTGATTAATACATTGAAATATGACATAAAAATACAATTCAATACGAAAAAACGGTTTAAAATAATCGATAAACATACATTCACAAATTGTGAGCCAGCATTTACCGGTAAACGAACTCCGTTTACCGGTAAATGAAAGGCGTTTACCGGTAAATGAAGGGTGCTTACCGGTTAAACATTTACCGGAAAGGAAATGGCTTCGTGCATGAGGTAAATGCGTTTACCGGTAAATGCGTTTACTGCGGTAAACGTTTAACCGGTAAACGCATTGGTATACCGTTTAACTGGTAAATGTACGTGCATACGGCCTCTGGTCGTGGCCATGAGGCAATCATATTGGTTGACCATCTCTGAAACCAACGCTGGCCGAATATTTACCTGTGTGGCTCTCTCTACTAGGGACGGTCCCACAACCAAATTCTTAAGACAGAAGAACGTGACGGTGTAAGGTTCCGGTTCGTTTTTTTACCGATTTTGCCTGCTTTTGGCAACATTTTCATTCCGACAGTATTCTGAGGTTCATTGGGTTGCTATAAATGTTATGATGTTACTTTGAAAACGATTTATTCCTTGGCGATACAAGCCAATAAACATGATCTCACCTTCGAAGCCCGCATTGCACAGGAAATCACCTTGTCGAAGTGTTCGAACGTAGCTCGTCGCATTGTTTACCTGATATTTAGTAGGACTTGTTTGTGGAAAGAGCATTAACTTCACAGCATTATGAATTTAGGACTACTCTTTTGTTCACCCGTGGAAACAAGATAATAATCGTAGGAACCAGAGATGCAAATATTTCTCCGGTACAAGCTGAATTCACCCACGTTACACAAAGTGGTAATTTCAGTTAATGCAGCGTTATGCGTACGAAACGAAGAGAATCTCCACTTAGATTCTTGGTAATAATGGCAACGAAACTACCGCTGAGTAATAAAGACCAGTGATCACTGAGCGAGCGGAACAGTGATCTATCTCCGTTATCGCTGAGGGGCAACGCGGAATTCCGCAGCGGTATTTTCGGGCAACTTTGAACAATCATATCCAGTGAAACTGCTAACCTCGTCCTCGTTCCTCGCTTTGGGCATGAGTCCGTAGAGCGAGATGCAGCTGTAGTACTGCGATCCGAGGCACTGGTAGAATTGGGCGCGGTACCTGATCGAATATCAGTTATCGGAGCTGATTCAGGTCGAAAATGATACATGTTGTTTCGATCGCAGAATGAACATTGTATACTCTTCTTTTCCTCTCTCCCATTGACTGCAATATTTTTTTTAAAAAACGAACGTGCACGCATTCAGGAAGCTCGTTAGGTTAGCGTTCGTGAGGGTCGAAATTCTGTCTGCGATGAGATCTGCCGGTCTCCAGTCGACGGTCGCGTCCAGTCCGAGCGATTCGCTCAGTCTGCCCTGGAATGGCAGCGGAATCGAACCAGCGACCTCATGGCCATGACTGAACTATCTACCACTGAGCTAACCTGGCAGTGCTTGTAGTTGATGTCGATGCACGTGGAGTAGGCGGGGTTGTCTCTTTCTTGAGCTTGTGACAGCAGTGCCAGTTGATCGGTGGGTAGGCGAAGAGGCTTGTGGAGCCAGCCATAAGTGGCCACGAATATTGACACGAGAAGAAGGCCTTGCATCGTCTCTCTCCCACCTAGCAGTATCGCCCTGTAATGATTTGTTTCTCTCAATTGTCTCTGGCCTGTCAGACAGCGTAAGAGACTGCTTTTTCAATCGAGAAACAAAAATCGCGCATGAAACGGTATGTGTATTAGACGCGATAGGATCCTCGATAATACAACATCGAAAGAAGTTCTTTGAAGGGTTGTTTTGTGACGCGTTCTCGTCTATTTATTTGTCGGCGATAGCGAAAAGTATGGTCTTATCACTCCAGTGAACCACGTAATGAAGCTACGATGTACCCAGGTAAGTATGAGTGCGATCATCTGCACCCAAGCCACCAATGTAGAGGCAATAAATGAGCTCATTGATCAACTTAGGCTACAAAGCAATTTATCATTGGCGGAATGCAAGCAATCGGCGGCTAGGATTGGACAAAAACTCATGAGATATCTATTGACGGCGGAATAAATGTTCCGTACAATACGCTCATCGCCCTACGATCTCTCTCCACTGTTCTCTCGTTGCCGATGGTTAGAGAAACGAGAGAACTGTGAAGAGAGAGATTGTAGGGCGATATTGTCCCGAACTCTTATTCCGCCGATACTACATACGAAATCGAGAGTAATCTGCAAACTAAGCACTATGGACTATAACAAGATTCTTTAGATAGGAAATAATTGTGCGAGTACAGCCATGAAAACTTACAATAAGTATTGCACAGAGATGTAGGGAAAAAAGCTTTTTGATATCGGAAAACCGGATGAGATACGTAGGAGGGGGGGGGGAATTATTTCCCGGCTGGCTGCGCGAGAATTGGAAACATGTGTAATAAATCGGGAGAGAGGGCGAAAATTAATACAAATTAGAGTTGGCAAAAATCATCATTTCACTCTTCCAAATCAGTGAATGGGGAAATTGATTGTGTCAGATTGATTGTGAGATGATTTTGCCAACACTTATTCAAACGTATTAACTACACATAAATAATTGCGATAGAAAGAAACTAATCTCGGTAATTGAATTTAAAGAAGGAGTAGGAGCAAGATTCCGGTCCGTATAACTGCTGTGGAAATTGTGGATAAAATATGCTAAAATGCGTCTGCAGGCGAAAGTGCAAGCGCACTTTCGCCTGTGTCTGCATTTCAGCATATTTTACCCACAATTTCCACAGCTGTTTTACGGACCGGAATCTTGCTCCTATTCCTTCTTTAAATAAAAAATACATATGAATCAATCGGAGTCATCCTCGTCGATCACGAGTCCACGAAGCGAGTCCTGGGATTCCGTGGACATCTGTCGCTGAAGCGGGGCAGGTGCACCGGGAGAGAACAAGTGGACGGGTGCCATCATCCTCTGTTCCTCGTGCGTGTTCCACAGCATCTTCGCCTTTCTTTCTTGCAGTTCGTTCTCTCGATGGCCGTCCATGATTCTGTGAAAATTATTGATATCATTGCAATTGTTTAATGATATTCTTTCGGATAATCGTACTTGGGGTTGGATATCCTGATGGTTGGACTTTCTTAAGATACTTAGAAAAGTGGTAAGAACAATGTAAAGTAAACTTCGATTCATCAACTAGGAAAGGTGCAAGAACTCACTTCGAGTAGCGATTCAAGCATGATACGCATGTTTTCAGAGCCCGAAACCAAGCATCCTCCCCATACTTTCTTTTCTAGACAATAGGGTGATTTATAACTTACAGCTTGAGGATGTACTTTCTCTCCTTGTCGCCGTACGGGGTGACGAAGACGCTCTTGTCCGTGACTTTCTTGCCGCGCTTGTACTTGGCATTCGTGTACCAGTTGCGCAACTGCAACAAGGAACTTATTGAACTCCCATTGTAATGTCCAAATGATAAAAAAAATCACGACTAATCTATTTCCGGTGAATCGAACTCGTCGTATTTTCGCAAATAAATGCTCCATTGTCTCTGATCTGTCAGACGACGAGAGAATGGAGAAAAATCAGCCGTGTACAGAATATTAGAAGAGTTTAGATCGCCTATAATATTGTTCGGTATTATAGTGATGCGGAGGCGACGCGCGAACTACCTTCGCGGTAAGCAGCGTAATGATCTATCTTCTGCCGCAGAAGATAGACCATTACGCTGCTTGGTAGCGCGTCGCCTCCGCATCACTATAATGCCGGACAATACCTGGTCCGCGGTGATGCCGAGCTTGTCCATCATGATCTGCTTCTCATCACCGAGCGGTCCATTCAGTTCATAAAGAACCGTCCTGCAATGATCCAACGATTTCCTCTGTTGCGACAAACTGCTCCCAACTCTGATAAAGATGAAGAGAAATCAAAAGAACCCTCACTCGAGCAGATCCTTCTGCGTCGCAGTGAAGCGGATGCGTTCCGTAGTCTCCTTCTTCTTCTCCTTCCTCACACCTGCAAATCAACCCGTATCAAAGATTAGAGAAAGTGTGTTTACACTTTGTGTTTGAATACTTTCATAAAAACATTCTAGAGTTGCTTTTGGAGTTTCGCTAAAGAGGCTTCCGACTGACCTCCAGGGACCATGTCTGGGCCAGGCGATCCCTCGACTCGAGGTGTCCTCATCTTATGATGCGAGCGAGTGAGGATGGCAGGCGGGGGACGGGTGTACATCGGTCGCTGCGTTGCAACTTGAGGAGGACGTCCAAGAGGAGGAGCCATCTGCTGTCGCATCTGGTACTGTTGCTGCTGCATGTGAACGTAGGCCTGTGCTTGTGCCTGGGCCTGGAATATTTATTTTCCGAGGCGAATAAAAACAAAAGTTATGTTTCTTTGCCAATTTTTGGTCTTGTTGTAAATTAAGGCATGTCTGCAGTGTCTACACTACTTGTAATATTTTACCTGTGCTCGCTGCTGCAAAATCTCCATGGTGATTCCTCCTCCGAACATCCTCGGCTGGGCTCCCGGATGAGGACCGAAGTTTGCTCGATTCGCGTGAGTCTGGGAGTGGGATTCGGCCGCACGTGCCTGTGCCACCAGCATCATGAACTCCCGATCGGACATGAGTTGGGACTGGTTGGGACTGCAATTAAATATGATAAAAACGATGATATTTACTCACACAGCCCATGGTGGCATCTGATCGACCGGCGGCATGGGACGAGGCGGTGCGTACTGGACGACGCTGGGGTGGGCGACAGGATGCTCCGGCACGAGCCGTGGAGACATGTGCATTCCGAAGGGCACGAAGGGAGACAGCATGGGTGGTATCATCGGGTCCGTGGCCGGCGGAGTAGTCATGTTGAGGGCACTCCTCGGCCAGTTGGGCATAGCAGCGTTGGAGGAGGGGATCTGAAGAGGGGAGGTTTTGTTAATAAATGAAAATACAGGAAAAGCGTTTTATCCAAGATGAAAGATCGTCGTCGTTTTGTTAGATCGCAACGCCCATTCTCTAGATTATTACGCACCAGCTGTGAAGCAACGCGAGGAGCATTCATCCACGTGTTGGTCGGTGCGGTTGAGGTGACCTGGAAATAGGCTTGTCAACAAAGCAGGCACGTTTTTACCGAATATATTCAAAACTTTTTTGAGCCTGTCTCTGTGCGAGACCGATTAAAAAGACAGCGAGAGAATAGAGGCTTTGCGATCAGCACAACGAGACGTTCGAGGCACATACCCGCTCTTCCTGAAGTGGCTGCCCCAGATGCATCTGAGAGTTCGCATCCAGCGGATCGTCCTTGGCATCGAGGAATCCATCGACATCAATATCATCGTCACTGCTGTCTTCGTCGTCCTCCTTGTATTCTGCGGGTGGATCCTCGTGTTTAACGCGAAGGAATTGACGATCCTGAAATGATTGATATATTAGGTTGAACTACTGATTCGTTTTCCGCAACAGAAAACCATAAAAATAAACGATTTGTACTGTTTGCCTTCTTTCAATAGAATGCCAAGAAACGTTCCCAATTCTTTTCTTGTCATGAACGAGACGCTTATTGAAAGTGCAACGGGTCTATCTAGTCCAGGTTCATGTGGCCAACTTCACGTGCCCTGTACTGTTCCCCTCACTCACAAAGCTGTCCGTTCGCTTTAGCGGAAATCCCTTCGGCGGAGACTTGAATGGAGACTCTCCGATGCCGCTGTCGTCGCTGGCGGAGTTCTGCAAAAGAAGGGTAATGCACACGCCGCGATTCGAACCCGCGCCAAACATCTTATGAATGCCGCGCACTACCACTGCACCCCACGAAGTAAGAGAACGAACCAGGTATGAGTTCGGCGTAGAGGTCGTCGTCGGTGTTTCAGCATGGAGAATGCCCGAGGTGGATGAGGCATCCGACAAGGGGCGAAGAGGCGCGGGAACCTGAGGGGATAATCGGGTTATGACGTTTCGTCGTTGCTTCTCGATCAGAGGACAGCTATTGTGCAGCGCCACAGAACTTCTAAAAGACTTGTGCTGGTTGGCAGACATTTCTGTTTGTATCTTTGAGGAGAAAAGGTATCTATGGCTGAAATTTGGCATGATAGTTGATCCTGGATTCCAAGCGAAGTATACAAAAATCAGCTATAGATTCCATATTAGCGATGAGATATGGGATGTGGAATTTCGGCTAGCGGAACGGAAAATTCGAAGTTCTGTGGTGCTGCACAATATAGGCCAAGACCAAAACGATATATCCACAATTGTCCCCGACGTATTAGAAGCAGGGTGAGCAGAATGTGCTCCTATCAAATAAATGGCAATATTACCTGTTGTGCGGGCTGCTCGGGGAAGTTCGGCTTCTTCATATGTAGAGTGCAGTCGTCGAAAAATTTCTGCATTTGAGGAAAGTTGTCCGGAATCAGGTGACGCGGCTGAAAGGGAGACATTGCAGCGCGCTGGTAAAGTATTCAGTTAGGGAGGTTTCAAATCGAGGGATCCCTCCCCGGTGCATCCTTTTTGCAGAGCTGTTCTAACCTGTTGTCCGAGATATGCGTCGAGATCGCGGAAAGTTGTCCCTCCTCTACCTCCTCCTCCTCCAGTACTTCCGTTGGTCGTTTCAGTGAAGTGATCGATGGGCACATCATTATTCAAGAGGTTTCTGAAAAGTAAAATGATTTGGCGTTAAAATATATACATTTTGTTTATAGGAAGAGAGAAATGGATTGGTCTTATGGTCGTGTAAAGAAAGATCCAAAACAGCGCTTGTTTTTCCGACCCTCTACCATCTGCCCTCCTTGGAAAGGTGTCCCAAAAAGTTGTTTACACGTTGAATGGAGCGGCGTTGGCGTCCATCCAGGCCGGTTGGAAGAGCTGAGACTCCGGCTGCTCGGGCCACGGGTTACTGCAAGTGTACTATAGAACTTGTGACCGCGAGGCATACCGCGTGGTACAAGACCTCGAATCGGTAAGCCCCCTGGCAAATTGCAAGTCCTAATGGAATTGCATTTGTCCAGACATCGACGAATCGTATTGTAGCATTTCCATACGCCGACGTCTGGAGAAACGCACTCCGATTACGACTGGCAATTTGCCAAGAAGTTGCTCCCAGTCCTTCTTCAAAGCCAAGAAAGAGCATCCGCCAACTTGAGGCTGTATTATCGCAGGACCCTCGCACATGACAGATGCCCCGAGACACTCACCATCCATCATTCACTGGGTCATGTCTGCAGGGTCACTGTAATTTGAGCCGCCAACGGTTTGAGCTACTCCTTTCTGACTAGTGCTCCCTCTTCTGCATAGTGCTGAATCTGTACATTTGCCAAGAAGTTCCTTCTTTAACCTTTTATCTTTACCTATCGAACTTCCTAACGTGGTTCCTTAGTGCCCTACGCTTTCCACTATAACTGATCAGACAGGAGACGAGAGGAAACCTCATTATCATTGCACATATTAGGCAGGTTTGGAACTACAATAAGAGCTTTTACCGCGGAGAATTCCGAAGTCCCCCTGGAGACGTTTAAATCCGTAAAAGTGACGGTTCGGAGCATACTGTAGATGAATGGGATGTTTTGAGAAGAAAAAGAAGAAGGAGACCCCATTTAGACACATCACCCCCCGCTCTCTTTCGCCTTCTCTCTGGCGCTATTCATTTCGTCTACGCGGAGCGCGGATGACGCATCGCCCCCCGCGAAGAGGGGGTAGGAGGGGAAGCAGGAGGAGGGGGAGGAGAGGAGGGGAGGAGGAGGGAGAAGGGGTGAATGGGAGCAAGGGGCCAAACGCCCCAACAAATCTTACTGTAGCTTCCCGAATGAATGGCCACCTGCTAGCAAAAAACTTGTCGCTGATCGGAGCAATTGGAAATATTGTGTTGAAGCAAGTGAATGGGGCCAGGGCGAAAGCAAAGGAGGGGCTGTTGTTGCCAATAGCCAAAGGGTGTTGAAGTACTTACTGCGGATATTATCCGCGAACCAAGGCTGTCTAAATAAATGTTCCGCGCGTAACAATTCCGCCTCAAATATCTCAGCTCCCATATGGAATCAAGGGCTGAAAGTTTGCAAACGTGTTTCACATAACAACTAGACGATGCTCAAGAGATTGTAGCCATAGAGCCCTTTCTGGAGCCGAGATATTTGAGGCGGAATTGTTACGCGCGGAACGATTATTTAGACAGTCTTGGTTCGCGGATAATAGCGAATGGTGATTACTATATCTACGCGACCTAAAGGAATCAAGAGCTGTCCTTTGGCACAGCCATTGAATATGGTCACAAGACAAATCCCAGAAAACCGTGAATTTCAAGAGCTTGTTGCTCTGGAGATATTCGAAGCGGAATTTGTTACGAGCTGATTCAATATATACACCCCGTCGGTTCTTGGCAATGCTAAGACAAATGTTGCATATTATCGGGCACACAAAAACGGCTAATTCCGAAGTTACGTGATTTCTCAAAAGGATACGAAAATAGGTCAGGGGCATTAGAAGCTGAATTTGAGGTTACCCTAATAATAGCGCTTCTAATGAGCTGCCTAATGAAGAAGTGCTTCAGACAGTCTCACATCTTCACAGCGCACTTCGCATGTGACTAGCGAGCGCGTTTCCGGCCAAGAATATAGCAAAGAGAAGTGTTGTCAGACGAGGGATCAATGCACTTCCTCTGAAGTTCATCAGATTAAGTCAGGATTCCAAAAAGGCAGAGAGTAGGGGGGAAGGCAATCCAGTGCGAACACTCCTCCCCAAAAAAGGAAGGAAAGGTTTCCACATGTGGCCATGTCGGAGAAAGATTAGAATGAAGTAGAAGAGGGCAGGTGGCACGCGTTCTCTTATAGATGCCTCTCTTCTTCTCATCCGCCCCCTTCCCCCTCCTCCCC
>JACMIG010002964.1:0-13497 GCA_014805385.1 Levipalatum texanum | reverse complement strand
GTGATCTATCTTCTGCGGCAGAAGATAGATCACTACGCTGCTTACCGCGAAGGTAGTTCGCGCGTCGCCTCCGCATCACTATAATACCGGGCAATACCTTAAAAGCAAGAATTCCTCAAACAAAGGAAGGAATGCCGCGTGAATACTATCGAGGAGGAGCATGATGACTGTCATGGCATGACGGTCTCCGATAATGGGCGCCTCATTCTTCTGCTGGTAAATGGAGAAATCCGAACTTTTCACGAATACTGGCTGGATGTGCCGCCTCTTCATGATCTGGCTGCTCGCGCCTGTGCACAGATGAAAGACCAAAAGTGGAAAAGAGTTCAATGTTAATGCGGTGCGAATTGTAATACGTTGTTTGTATCAAGTGTCTAAAACAGTTTTCCAGTCAGACATTTTCGGCACACACGGCACTTCGGCACGGCACTTCGGCACACGGCACACAAACTTCATCCATTTTAATAGATTTCATACATGATTAATCCGCTGAAAGCAACAGTAGAACGACTATGTATGCATGTCATATTACCATTGTTCCTTGTGATTAGAATTTCCACCCTGCTCAATGCGTCCTCCATAAAGTGGCTTTGATTTATTTTGATACCCTTGAAAATGGTCCGTTCATCTTGGTGTGCCGGAAGATGCGCACACTTGTCTGTGTTATGGGAACTCTTGAAGGCCCTCTCGTCGGAACCGAGAAGAGGGGAGGACACAGGAACACAGTGCATGAGATAACAATGCCCCTTTCAAGTGGGTTCGGAGGGGAAGAGGATACACAGGATTCATGGAGCCCAATTACAATTTAACCGTACTTCTGAACTGTCCGCCTTTTCTTGCTAGTGGACAGCACTATTATTTTGCCAGTCTGTCTGTATAGCGAAATTTCACACTAGGCACTTACATTAGAAAGATCCCACTAGCTAATCCCCAGCCCTATCCAATAAACCCCAATCGCTCCTCGGAGCTCAAGCTCATCATCTTTTCCCCCCTCCCTCTCTCCTTATTCGTATCGCTCAGGGCGATCAAACTTCTTCTCTCCCCTTGAATATGGGCCGGATACGAGAGGCTGCAGGTAATAATGACAGATGGAATCATCGTCTTCTCCTTCTCCTCTATTCAGTCTCTGACCACCTGGACTCTCTCGCCCTCCCTCAATCTCTCCTACCGAGACAGGGGAAATCTCGAAAGGATCCGACTGCTTGATTCCCGAGTAAGAAAGGGATCTCGCCCACCTGTGAATTGAGAGAGAGCGGAGACGGATTCCCTTTCTTCCCACCGGCCATTCTGAATAGCTTCAAGATATTGTCGGAGTACACGCAGTTTTACAGTAGGTCAATGCCATTTTCGACCGTATATTGGTAAGAGTATTTTTCGAGGGCAATAAGCGTATTCTCCGGAACGATCCTCCCATCCGAATATTTCAAGTGCTCGCCATTCGGCCCTTCGAATAGGGCCTGTGGCCTCTCCCAGTGGCTACTCTAATTCCATGGTGTCCCTCTCCTTCTTCACGCCATCTCTGTGTTCGTGGCGTTGCAATTGGATTGACCAGACGCCCCGCTCAATGTCCTTTCTCTTGAGATGTGGCTGGCTATTGTACAAAAGGTCTTGTTTCCGATTAGCATTTCCGCCTCCAATATGGCAGCGTCCATAAGGAATCTTCAGCGATGCTTCTAAATTGTGACAGCGTAATATACGATTATCCCAAATTCAGATATACATATTAGGGTGTTTTTAGGGAAGACTAGAAAACGGCCCTCGGTGGTTCTCAACAATGGTTTTCATTCATGGTATCTTGCCCCCGAGGGTTGACGAGCAGCTTGTTGAGCCCCCTTCTCCTCCCCCCTCTCACTCTCAACTCCTGCGCAATTACTGCCAGTCCGATGATCAACCGGCGAGAGAGCACGGCATCCGTGGAGGGGAGAGACGGCGAGAGGGCAGATTTCAGCCCCTGGTCGAACTCCCCTCAAGGGGGAAGAGAGAGATGAGAGAAAGGGAGAGACCCAGAGACCGAGGGACATCCGCCCAAATTCTCTAGTCGCCATTTGAATATGACGGAATACCTGGGGGGAAGGCTAGGGGGGACTGGTTTCAGAAGAGCGAAGTCTCTGGCTCTGGATTGTGCCATGTCCTTCCCTCCCTTGGCTCTACCTCTGTGATTTAGGCTTCCATTCTGACTGGGACACTCTTCTCTCTCCGTCTACGGACTTTGTGACACAGGGATTTCGACACTTTGAGGGCAGAAGCCCTTTTGGTTCTCGACAATATGGAGAGCATAGTCGAGGACCCGAACACCGCTTCTCCCTCTCCCCCCTCTTTCTCTCTCTCTCTTCTCATTCAATCGGCCGGGGGCACCTGCAAATCCGGCAATAATCCTCTGTCCCCTCCCCGCTCTTGCGCACTTCCGCTGCTAATACTGGCCAGTGGCTGTCCGGTCTCCCGTCGACCAGACCCCCCGGGGGCAGAGAGATCGAGGTGATCCGGATATTGATCACTTTTATTATCTGTTGTCGCGAACTCGAGTAATTCTAGTTTCACAGTCTTCCACGTTCATCGCCTATTGTCGAAAACCGAAAAGGCTGCCGGTTGATTTGGACTCGTCATGAAACGGAGTTAGAGGCGCTATATCAAGGAGTCGTTCGTTAAGAAAACTTCTTGGGTCCAACAGTTCATCTGATTGTCATCGGCGAGAAAAGTTGAAGATGGTCATCTCCAAGTTTTCTCGCCGCAAAGATTACAATTTTTGGTTCCCGACAATATCTCGTCGTCCCATTCCCAGATGCAGTTGACCTCGTCCCTTTTTGCCCCGATACTTGTCCCACTGGAAGCGAAGGGTCAGCAGGGGGAGAAGTGTCCTTCAAACCGCTCGCTTGAATAACGATCGGCCCCTTCTTCCTTCCGACTGCTTTGTGGGTCTCTTTCCAATCGCGGTCTCCGTTCGGGGTCGCTTTCTTGTCAACTTACTACTCAGATGTGAATGGAATGCTATTGTCGCATCTCCATAAGGCTTTCCAACTTTGCGTTCCGGGCTCACAATTCTCCTGAATCGCAGCCGTCGTTATAAATCGGAAGCTCTAGATTTCCTTTCATTGCGGACCTACAGAAAAGTACAGTTGCTAAACGGCACAAGTCTTTTCAGTTATAGAGGAAAATATGTGGTGCTCGACAATGAGCGAAGGCGTGCATAAAACTGCCTAATGCCCCCATCGGTTTAGCGTCGCTACTTGACTCCTATTAGTGGGGCGTAAAACACTGTAACTCTGGCCAAGTACCCTCACTGCCTTCTTGCTGCCCTTCTCCACGAGAAGGGAGATGCCGCTGAGAGAAAGAGGAGGAATCTGCAGGTGTCTCTCCCCACCTGTCGCCTCCTCCCCTCCTGCCCTCTCTCGCCTCCAATGAAAGAGAGGTTCCGTACGCCGAGATTGTAGTGGCCAAACCTGTTCCCAGCTGGGAGGCATTCCCTCCTCTTCTTCTTCCTCTCTTCATCTCCTCTTCTCTGTCTCTATCTGCTTCAGCCTCCTGACCACTTGACCAGCCGAAGCGGATGGGCTCCTGTATTGATTTTCCATGTTTTGTGACTCCTTCCCATTGACCTCCATTTCGACTTCTTACGCTGCTGAGCCTTTTACGGTTCCCCGTCCAATTACGATCTGCATCTTATTTTCCTTCTTGTTCCTTAGTCACCGTTGACTCATTCGATATTGTCGAGCACCTCATGAGCAGTGAATTTCCACACTGCATCTGCTTGTCCCTCTTCACGCTTCGTTGAGTCTAAATGATAATGAAACGGGGCTCGAAGAGGTAGATCAAAACCGCGCGCAGCCCGTCATTGGTATTCTTCGTACGTGTGAACGCGCGCTTATTTGGTTCTCGACAATAACTGACCACATGCTGAATTTCTTAATCCTCCTCTTCCAGGGTTCCTCCAAGTCTCCTCCGATGGACCAACCACAGCGGTCCGTCGAGCAGATTGAGGTCATCGAACGGCATGTAAGAATTATTATAATCCCCAAGATTTTGGCATCATGCCAAAAAAATTTCTTGGCACGGTGCCAATTCAGGTAATAGAGGGATGGCGCCCGAGGACGCCGGGAGGCTCCGCCCTTCCATCAACGACGATCAACACGTACACGGAGACATTCGAGCTGCCACGCGACGAGCACCTCTTCACGCGGGGGTGGGTCCCGAGGGGAAGAGCCTGAGGGGAGAGGGCCTTTGAAGGAGGTACGATCTCACGGGCGAACGAGACGTCAGCAGGGACGCGTCGTTCGTGCACGCATCACAGAGTAAGTTCCTAAGTATTTGGAGGATCTAATCTGGGATCATCTTATTGTTAGACACTGTGCGAATCACAGTTACTGAGGGCTTCTTGAAGTGACATCTTTCCAGACTACGGCCGTGATGTCCCTCCGGAGCTGTCGATGCGGGAACACGATCGGTCGCTCAGAGAGGTACTTGTCGAAATACACAAGTCCTTTGTCGCGTTCCCTGTGCATGATAGTAAGCGCATTTGTTTTCGATAATATTGGAGAGCTTCTCGATTAATTGTAACAGTCTCCCTCTCTTTTCAGGTTGATCGTTCGACGGACTCCCGATTCGCCGTCAATAACTACGGCTATGATGTACACGAAGTGCACACGACAGGTGAGCATTAATCAATATCCAGCGGAATAAAACGATGCTGAGAAAAGAGCCACGAGGCTTGATAAACAGCGTAATTTCCCGAGAATAATACAGTGTATTCCTCGCATCGTGTACTCCCTATACCATAATTACCGCAGATAACATAGAAAGACCAACCAATTGACAGAGGGCGGTGCGCGCATCGTCGAAACACACGGAGGAGGACTTCTCGATTCATCCGTATCCCCGATCTCCAGGACAGAGAGGTCGGTGAAATGATTGTTTCCGTAAATTCTCTGCATCCGTAAAATAGCCATTTTTATATTTCACGGATCTCTTCAGATCGCCTCACTCCCGCATGGAGTCAACGCGGATAGACGAGTCGACCATTCGGCCGGGGATCACGTCGGCCCTTCGCTCCTCCTCGGCCTCTGCCCTGGCAGGAGGACGGAATGGAGGACGGCAGGTCCGTGAAATAGTCGGTTATATAAAATCCGCGGTATCCGGATATCGTACCCTAATCCCCGGTTCTGCAGGTGTACACGGTTCCGGTGGCTCCGATGGCCCGTGCCGAATCGTGGCGACAAGGCGAAGGCGGCGGTGATGAGTGCGTTTTATCATTTGGTTCTTTTTGATTCGTGTAGAGTGCAGTTTTCGAATTAGCCCGTCTGCGTCTCGTAGTTTCCTATAGTCTCTCTCCTTGTTGATCCTGGGTGGCGGCATGTCCCCATTGGCCCTCCTCGCCGCTCTGCAACGCATGGCTTACTGTCGGCAAACAGCGCGCCCCTGCTGGGGCAATCTTCTTGTGAATTCCCCTCTCTCTTCCCTCCTCCCCTCGTTTCTCGTTGTCAGCCACTGACACTCCATCGATTTCATGGCGTCGACACCTGAAACTGAACCGAGGTAGATATTTACAAGATGGAATCGATTCAAGATTCAGGATTGATCTTTGATCTTTGCAGCAGCTTTGCCCGCAAGGGAAGCTATCGAGCCATGCAGACATCACAGGAAGGATCGAAGGAGGGAGGATTCATGGTGGGTTCCTTGATCTACCTTCACCTCTGACCTCTGAACTTTGATCTTTCAGTCCCGCACTCCCGTCCAGCAACAATCGCGAACGTCGCTTGTTTCGCGGTCGCAGAGGTCACCAACACAGGTTGGCATTCTTCTTCTCCTCTTTTTCTGATCTTTGATCTTTCCCAGGACCAGGGATGCTGGGCCCGCACGAAATCATACTTCCTGGATCTTGTCGACCACTTGAGGTATGTAAGTTTACTGTCGTGTTCCGTTGCGGGCAGCCTATTTTGCGGTTGCGAAAAATATTATCATTTGAGGTAGATATATTCGATATCCGTTTCGGACTGTCTGTTTTACGGAATCGAAAAATGGAAAAATATTTCAGAAACGCAGAGTTGACCCCAGCCCTGCTCGCTCATCTCTGTTGTATCCTCTTCCTTCTCCTTCTCCTCCTCATTCTCGTTATTATCGTCCTTTCGGCCCTGTTCAATCGATATTCGGTGAGTCTCACGGAAAGATCAAAGATCAATTTCTATTCAGGTCCGTGAATACCTCCTCTTCCCTCCGGTTTGCGAGGAGTGCAAGAGGAAGAATCCTCATCTGGTAAAGGCTTTCACTAAAGATCAAAGATCAAGTTTCTTCCTCCAGGTCTCGGCGTCCCTTCCCTCCTCCGTGTACGTCCACTACTACAGCGCCAATCAGGCTCACTTCGAGTTGCGAGGGAATACGCCCTTCAAGAGCAACTCCTTTACGGCAGTTGACTTCACGACGGTGAGTAGAGCTGAGGAATTAGAGGGGGAGGGGGCCAAGCTCTAGATAGAGATCTCTTTGGGTTGTCCAATAGTTCGCAGAGATCGATTACCTGTTGATGGCTGGCTGAGTCAGGGAAGCGATGGAGGGGAGAGGGAGGAGACAGGAAGACAGGCAGCCCCTCAAGGACACTCGCGTAGCCACACACACAACAGCAATGTGGGCATGCGTCATTGAGGAACGGGAGCGCGAGGGGGACGGGGAGGGAAGGAAATAGAAGGGGGTTTAAATTAATTAAATAAAATTTAATTACAGGGCTACATCGCCTACGCCGACCACGCTCTAACCGATGCCAATGGACGGTCATTCTTTTTGGCATTATGCCAAACAATAGGATTTTGTAGCCATACGACCTGCTTCCTCCTGCCCCTCGACCGAGCTGCCCTTCCATCGATGAATGCACTCATGGATGCATTGGATGATAGCAGCCACGAGGTTCGATTTTGTAGTCCAGAGTAATCTAGGCTGGCTTGTAGTAATTGTCATGATAATTTTCGAGCGCCCAGAGTAATCTTGGTGGTAATATTTCTCTCGTGATAATTCCCATGATAATGTTTTGCAGATCCAAGCGCAGTTCGGATGGCAGGAGTTCTGGCAGTTCGAGCCGGAGGAGATGGATCTCTCCGTGGCTCGGTCCAAGTTCGCCGACCACATCAAAGACTGCGAGAGTGCCAAGTGGTTCACGCTGCGGCAGACTGTCGCGCCCCATGGTGAGAAGATCTTTCTGGTCTATTCTCTGAAACTCCAGGCACTTTCTGATATCACAGTCGGAACTTCTAGACCTTTTTCACTAGACAGCCGAAAATTCCTTACGGTTAGGATGAACGATAATACATTTGCTTTGAAGATTCGTCCTGCTCGGATTGCTATGATTTCTGCCTGCCGGACTGGGCAGTCGTGAGAGCGGTGAGTGGTTCATTCGGATCTCTTGCAATCATTGTCGGGCACCCAGAGTCAGTCTGAAAATCATCGCTTCAATGATGGACTGGGTGCGATCTTGATCTAGCTTCTCCATTACTGCTCGGAGTGATTCAACTGATCATGGAACTGGTCTTGAAGAGCTGTCCGCGAATTATTACCGAGTGCCCGACAAATGTTTATTAGTCCTGAATCCTTTAAACTTTTAAGCGAAAATATTGTGTTCCCCCAGATCAAATACGAGGACGAGGCGACTCTCGGCGTCCGTCGCCTCAACTGTTTCCGTCTCTACGTCCCGGAGTGGAGGGAGTTCTCCATCAAGGTATGAACTATTGCGCTCAGAGAAATCGAGGTGCTAAAATATTGCTCTGAAATCAATCTCTGACATGTTATATTTGCGTTGCAGACTGACGTCTCCGGTGGGCACTGGGAGTATCCGCTGCAGTCGCAATCGACGAGGAGGGGTAAGGGCTGATCTTTGGGCTTTTTAACTTTGAACTTTGATCTTTAATCTTTGATCTCCAATGTTCTTCTCAGGCTCGGACGGCGAGTGGTCTTCGTGGCTGCCGACAACTCACTCGGATTCCCTCTCGAGGAGGAACGGAGAATGGACCAACTGGCTTCCCAACAATGCTATCATTTCCAATTCCGCATCCTAAAAATTCCGTGATAATATCGATCTTTCTGTACAATGTGTCAATCAATCGATACTCAATTTGAGTAGTTTCTCCTCTAGCAGCTTCGTTTCCCAGTGATTGCTTTTACACACACAAACATCATCAATTCCCAGCCCCTCCTTGCCCTGAGTTCCATGATTTATTATACTTTATATTCATTCGACATACCTCACTGCCTCCTCCGACTCGGAGTCTTCTTTCTCCAGACAGCAACGATATCAAACGCACTTGTACTAAAACTACTGCCTTTGTCCCCTCCAGCACTTCTTTCGAACGCTCCCTCGCTCAATCCTCGCTCGCAAGTAATAATGTATTGACGAGCAATAATAAAGGTTTACGAGGCTGTAAGCAGTATGCGATGTCGCTTCTGAATGAAAGCAATTGCAGATAACACCTCTTTGAGTCTCGTTTCATGCTCCGCGGCCACGAAACAGGGGTTTTCGTCGTTGGGGTTATCCGGGGGTGGGAATTAGAACCCTTCGGGTGCCCGACAATATGGACAAACCTACGAGAAGCCGATGATCATGTTGACGAAGGTATCAACGTTTTCTCATGACTCACTCAAGTGTAAGGCTCTTTATTGTAATGAATGTGGAGAAGTTCGACTTTCCTCTGGCCGAGACTCGTCCTCTCTGACAAATGGCACTGATTTGTTGACAGGAGGTTGATCAGTGAAAGGGGAGGAGGGAAGGGGGGAGGAGAAGTATCACACCCGACGGGGGTTCGAGCTGTATCGACTTCTCTATCCAGTCCGACGTCACACCCATTCAGTGACACTTTGGCATTCAGTTGAAGAGAGCTTCCGTTCCCCGCCCTCATACGCAGTTCCGAACTCTCACCCCAAAGACTTCTTCACTTTTCTCTCTTTTGACATCTTCTTAAGCTTGATATTGTCGGGAACCAGCAGACTTCTTATTGCAATTGTCGGACAACAGATCCGTTCACATTCCCACGCCCGGATAATGCCAGCAACCTGGTCATTCTACCTTCAAACTCCATTTAATAGCCAGAGCGATTCAAGTAATCATGGCCTTGAAGAGGTAGATCAAAAGTGGGCGTAGTTCGTCATTAGTGCTGACCGGGCGCGAGGATTAGAACGCTCCTGGTGCCCGACAATGCGGAGTTCAATATTTACTCCTTGATTGTAACTAGAAGATGTCGGGTTCTCGGCAATAATATTCCCTTCTTTCCAGATGCGTACCCTCCTCCTCGTTGCCCTCACTCTCTCCGTTGCCGCTGCCATCGGCGTCGGCCGGACCCAATCCAGCGGTGTCAAGGTATGCTCATGGCTCAGTTGATTAGACACCAGACTTGTGGTCGGAATGTCCCCGGATCGAATCCCCCCTCCTTCAGGGCAAGCTCATGTGCAACGACCAGCCGGCGGCGGGCGTCAAGGTCAAGCTCTACGATGACGACAGAGGAATCGATGCCGACGATCTCATGGCCGATGGAAAGACGAGGGTCGACGGAAGCTTCGAGCTCAGGTGCTGATCAAATCCGAACTTGTGACGTTCTTTGATTTACCTCTTCCAACGCCCCGTTTCATGCTCCATGTGATACATTCGGACCTGAAACGGGGATTGAAGAGATCCCAAGAGTTGGAGTTAGAACGCCCGACAAAACATCTGGGCGTCAGGGGTAAGGGTCCGGGCGAAATAACTATCTCCGAAATCAATTGTGAAAGAACCTCTGATGCCTAGCCTAGGGAAGTATAAATTTATGTTATTCGAGTTGCGATTTTCACGCATCGAAAACCCCGTCTTCGTAGATGGCAGTTTGGTATGATGGAGCAGTCCTTTTCTCGGTAGTCCAAAGGCCACGCCCCCATCTTCTTCCCTTCTAACCACTGTTATCGATGCTCGCCCAAACGAGGAAATGCCGTGTAATTTCTGTGATATTTCCGATAGAGATGTTTGGTGATTCCTGAATGGCTAAACAGGAGAATCCGTACGTCGAATGGGCCTACGATGGGGTATTTCGAGGTTTGGTGGGCCGAGTTCATTGGATTAGGCCAAATGGCTTCTCCCGATTCATGGTCTTGTTGACTGGAAGGGGGACTCTTCTCTTCTCTTCCTCAGTGTAATGCACCCTGAAGGGATCAGGCACTTGAAAGACACTGAGAAAAGGATGACAATGAAATGACGTCGAGGAGTGAGTCATGTTATGCACTCAGTTCAACGCAGATTTATCGCTGTCAAGGGAATTTGCAAAGCGGAGAATATTCCGTTTCATCTTTTTAGAGTCGAGGTGTGATAGATGTGTACAGTATTTCCCAGATGGGAATCGGATACGCACTGCGAAATAATGTTAAAAAACAAAGGCTACCTTCTTTCAATAGGGAGAATCTGAATATTCTCCGCATCTTTTTTCCCTCGACGATACCGTAGCATGCTCCAACCGCTTCGAGACCTCACTCCTCTTCAGGGGCTACACCTCCGAGTTCTCTCCCATCGACCCCAAGCTCAACGTCTACCACGACTGCAACGATGGAATCAAGGTAGGCATTCAAGTATTCCAGATGCTGTTCTGAACTTCTCACTAAATAAACATTAGAGCGAATCTCTGTTTTTGTTATCTGGAATACACCCAGGGTGAGAATATTGAGAAACAGTCGAATGGGCTGAAATGTGTAGTGTCCGAATCCCCTCCGTATTTCTGTTCTATCTGATCTTTCTTGTTGTATCGTGTGCCCTCTTACGAGATGCTGAGGTCGCTTCATTCCAATTATCAGAGAGGGATCACGTATTCGCGGGGCTTCACTGCCGCGACATTTGCATTTTGCGTATTTTTGGAGTCCAACGAAATTGAACATCTGGTTTCATGTTAATCTTTTCTCTTTTGTTGGGGAGAAGTGAAACCAACAGCTGCGAAATTGGGTAGAATTTCTAGTAAATAGAAGCCCTGTCGGAGTTGCGAGTCGTAGCTGCCCATCAGAGATAATGGAGAGTTGCACTTTACTTCTCAAGCCATCATCTTGTTTCGTGCGCTATCTTCGTTTTCGAAACAAGTCGGAAGTGAACTATGAGATGGTAAAATAAGTGGTATATGCCGATATAGGAAGGTTAAAGACGTCACAGAATGCGTGGGGAGTGATAATTTGCATGCAGAGAATAGTGTGCAGAAGAATAACCACCCCTGGAAGTTCAGATCAAAGCCTAACAATAAGGGGGGTAATTGTGGTAATTGCAGCCGTGCCAGAGGAAGATCTCCATCATGATCCCCGACGGATACATCTCCACCGGCGAGAACCCACGCAAGATCTACGATGCCGGTAAGATACAGGGGCAACATCGTGCTTTGGTGTTGGATCGTGCTAAATGAGCGCTTTTTATTTTCACAATGAGATCGATTATGAATCAGTATACTTGTAAGAAACATGACTACAAGACATAGTGCAGGATCGAGATATCTACTCATTATTTACTGCGTTTCGATAAGGGTAAGAGGAATCATAGCTTATTGTTAGGAGATCGGAACCAAGAAAGCTTATGGAAAAGGAGTTGTTTTCAGGTGTCATCCAGCTCGCCGGAATCTACCCCGGGGAGTCTCGCGACTGCATCAACTAAAAGAATTCTCGCTGAAATCGAGATCATATTTCGTAATAACCGTTTCTAAGCTCCCCGCAATAAAGTGTGTATGAAGCCTGCGTGATCTTGCGACGTGCAATTCTCCTTCTCATCTTTCCTCCCTCCACTACGTGCAAGGATCAGGGTGCTTTCGTCAGAGAGCTTGTTAATACTTATGCCGTGTGAATTCGTAAGGCAATCTTCGAAGGGTGGGAAGGAGGAGTGACGACATCATATTGATAACTGGCCGAGACTGAGAAAGGGCGTGGGACTGGCGATCACCTATCGTAACAGCCACGTTGTGTGAGTCAGAATGCACCTATTGTCCGGCACCCGGAGCCTTCTAATTCCCATGACCGGCCAGTACCAATGACGGACTGAGCGCGTACCTGATCTATCTCTTACATCTCAAAGATACATGCTCTGACAAGTGATTCAACTAATCACAAAACGGGGGTTGGTGAGGAAGACTAAGAGTGCACCCTTGATTTACATACCCTTTCTAACCCCCGCTTAGTGACGGGGATAGAAGAGGGAAATGAATGGCGCGCGCAATCGGCACTGGTCGTGGGAATAGGGATATTCGAGGTGCCCGACAATATCGTAACGTCCGCCTTTCCATGTTGTGTCAGAGTGCGGCTACTCTTTTTGTGCCCACTGTCACGACATTCACGCCCCATTTATTGCCCCGAGATAAGTTGATCATCTCGATCGAGAGGTCACTTCCTCGGCCACGCTTCGCTTCCTTCATGTGAACAGTCTATCGATGACCGCTATGCTGTCAAGGTTGGACTACTATTCAGTGGCCCCTTCAATTGAACTACACTTCCAAGCACCAATGATCAATGTTACAGTTGCTTGAGTTCCTTATGCATTTTTGAATGTTCCTTCCATTGTTTTTGAACGCATTAGTCTATCGGCCACATTTTAGCATGTACGTTATTCTCACACACGGACAATGTCTATCATTCATGCCGCAATCTAGCGGGCTATTCTGCCGCAATTGGCAAATCTTTTCAAATTACTGTCAATTTTCAAAATAATAAGATTGCGGCATGAATCGCAGATCTTTTTGTGTGCAGTATCAACCGTAGTCCTGGACCTTTCGTCTCTCCCTCTGATATACGACGACGGGCCGAAAAAGAGCCAATTTCCCCTCGCTTCTCCTCGGGGAGGCGCAGTAAATCATCGTCCGGAAATAGGGGTCATATCACTTTTTGGCATTGCTCGTAGGAATGGGGAATCAGGTGCGTGATACCGACGTCAATGACCCGATCACCACTCACACGGCAAAAAGCAACCCCCCTTTCTCCCTAATTCGCATTAGATCAGTCTATCTCCGACTCTAACGAACTCCGGGTTTCCGTTATCCACAGATCGCATGGACTTCTTCGCCTCTCTGGCACTCGGAATAAATTCTAAATAATTCCCAGTTAGCTGCTCTTTCTGGCGCGCGTGGTCCTCTCACTGAAAACAATGCGTTGACGCTACTCCGGATGGCAAAATCAGGGACAAGAATGCGATATGGGCAGCTTCTCCCACAACAGAGACTCATTGACTCCACTGACTGGTATAGTCGGCAATTCGGAGCGTTCTAATTCTCAGGTTCGAACTGTGCCAATGGGTGACCACCGTTGTTTTAGCTCTTCTTACCTCCATTTCATGGTCGATTGAATATCCCGGGTCATGAAACGGCTGCTCAAAGGCGTAGATCATAAGCGCGCCGTCATTAGTCTTGCCCGGGCGTGGAAATTAGAACGCTTCGGTGCCCGACAATATTTCCCCCTTGCAAGCGTGAAGTGTCGTCTCATCATTTCCTTCCTTGCCCTACTACAACATTCTACATCCAGGCCCCGCCCCTCTCCTTACTGGTAGAGTCTCCAGGC
>JACMIG010002963.1:0-13501 GCA_014805385.1 Levipalatum texanum | reverse complement strand
GATACTTACTGTACTTTCTGCACGTCACCCTCCTCCCCTCCCCCACTCCCTCCCATACCTCCCCCTCCCTCCTCCCTCCCCGATCTCCCCTCCTATCCCCAGTCCATCTATGAAAACAAACGATGGTTATCTTCTCCTCCCACTGATGGCTGGAAGCACTCGTTAAATAAGGAGCCCCTCGAGGAGGGGAACGTACAGTGTGGTGGTGGTGGGAGAGCATGGGAGAGTGGCTGCTCCGTCGACTGGCCGAGCCCTCTACCATAATCCTCCCGTGGAGGGCGACACCTTCCCCCATTGTATCCTCCCTCCATTGACACTCAAAAAGAAGCGTCGTTCCTTCTCGTCCCCTTGACTCTCTCGAGTGGCAGATCATCCCCGGCCCTCAATTACGACACCACCGAATCAAACATCTCTCATGGTTGTTCGTCCAATACCTTTATTTGTTACAACCTCAACCTTAGCACCAATCTCTAGAGTAATATGCATTTCATTGTTCAAGTGACATTTGTTTGCGGAATGACTGTGTGTGGGATTTGGGATATATTATGTCTGGAACCCGAAGCCTCCACGGAGAAGCGAATACTGAGCTATTTGTAGATTGAAATCTGCAAGTGGCTCATGCAGTCATGGATGGAGAGGTAGGGGAGAACCTCGTGCTTGGCCAGTCGACGATCACTGCGTATCAGCCACAGTGAGCAGTTGTAATCGAGGGAGAGGGCCGAGAAGGACTCTTCTCCCTTCCACAACCACGCCCATTCCCTCCCTCAACAAGTCCTCCTTCCTCCCTCTCCCTCCCTCTCCACCTGCAGGATTGGCAGCATTGAGTCCCCTCAGCCTGGCCAGTGTCCCTTCCTCCGTCAGTGCATACACAACCGAGTCCCCCACCGCCAGAGAGGAGGCCATCCACTCGTCGTTCCTCTGCAGCCTTCGCCTCTCCTCCTCCTCATCTCCTCCCCTACCGTAACCCAGAGTGTCCCCTCCTGTCGCCTCTCATCGATTCCTCCCCTGGCGGCAAGTTTCCCTTCATCCGTCCTCACCCAGACATACCGTCCATTGGGGCTTGTCCATACCTGCAGATCCATTGTCGATTGTCCCTCTTCCTCTCACCTTGGAGGCCCGAATCCCAGGCAGAGCCTTCCAGAACTGGGGAGGGAAGGGGCCCTGGCCGATGAGCACTGATCCAAAAGCATCAACTGCCCACACAGAGGAGGACGAAATGGCGAGGGAGAGAATGCCCTCTGGAGGAGGAGGTGAAGGGGGAGGAAGGGGAGTCTGACCGATGCCCTCGGCCCTCGTCCCTTCCCCCGTGGAGGCGTCGACGAAGGCCGCCCGTCCAGTGCCATCGATGAAGGACCAACGAGAGCCACAGGAAGAGATGGAAGTGATCTGAGTGAGGGCCCTCTCCCCCTTCCTCCATCCCTCTTCTCACTCGATCGAGACCCGTGAGGGAATTGGGATGGGGGAAGGGAAGGATGGAGGGAGGATCCGGACGGACGGAGACAAGCTCGGAATTAGACGACAGAGTAAGCAGGAGACGAGATGATGGAGAATCTGAAGGGGAGGTGAAGGAGGAGGGGGAAAGGTACCATCTTCTGTGGAATAGGCACCGGCAGAGAGAGCGGCGAAGGACTCGATCGCGGAGAGACGAGGAGGAAGCTGAAGGGAAGAGGGAGGAGAAGGGGAGAGGAGAGGGGACGGACTGGGAAGAGGAGACGATGACCGGCAAGGGGAGAAGAGGAGTGGAAGAGACGCCTGCCAGTGGCGAGGAAAACTCCTCCAGGGGAGACGGCGAGGACTGGAGGAGAGTCGAGGGAGAGGCCATCGAGGGGAGACGGGATCTGAGGGGAGGAGGGGAGGGAGGGAGGGAGGAGAGGAGTACCCGATAGAAGCCATGACCGAGGGGACAGTGCTCCGTTATGTGAGTGGCCCGCCAGAGGGCGAAGGAGGAATCGAGAAGGAAGGCTGAGGAGTCGATGAGGGCGAGGGAGAGGAGACGGGAAGGGCCATCGGGGCTGAAAGAGGAGGGGGAGGGGGCGGGGGAGGGTCTCCACTGACGTCACATTCACCCAATCCTCCCCGAATCGACGATTCCTCGTGAATCCAACACGAACGACGAGGCTTCAGAGATTCTTCCCTCTTCCCTTCCCTTTCCCTTCCTCACCTCCCGTCGTCCTTCCGAATGGCCCAAACTGCATTGTCGATGGCAGAGATGCAGCTGAGAGGCAACTCGCAGTCGAGGCTGAAGGGGGAAGGGAAGGGAGGAGATGGAGGCCGTTACGAATGGCCGACGGCCTGCTGGGGAAGACCCATGGAGAGCTCAACGCCCCCTTCCACGACCAGCCACGCATCGGAAGACGAAAGCGAGAGGGAGATGCATTTCCTGAGGGTCGACGGGGAGGGAGAGAAGGGAGAGTACTTGGTGGCCGGCAGCAAGGGAATCCAGACAGCGTTGGATGGAGAGAGGGGATGGGCGAGGAGGGAAGGAGTGGCCGTAGAGAGACGAGCCACGAGGGTCCCTCCCCCTGGTGAATCCTTCTCCTTCTCCTTCATTCCTCCTCACCATTGGTGACCACTGCGTGTGCCGTCCACTTGGCCGTACTCCACGTGGCCTTTGGAGTGCCGAGGAGGGAAATGGGCAGCCATCGGGGACTCTTCCCCTTGTTGCGGGAGACGATGAGAGTGTCGACAGTGGCAGAGAGGAAGATCGGGGTGGAGGGGAGGGCACACTGGGCAGTCTCCTTCTGTCTACAGCCAGTCCCTCACCTCATTCCACTTGTCGCAGAAGTCATTGACGAGTGCCCCGAGATGGGATATCTTCCGTGGAGGGGCAGGGGAGGGGGCGGGGTCGGGAGGAATGGATGGGAGGGGGGAGGAGGCATCCTCGACTTCCTTCTTCTGCACTCGTTCCACTCCCAGACTGCTCAGGAGTTCTTCAAGAGTCACTTCGTCGACTTCCCTGAATGGCTGTTGGCGATAGGAGTGGTTGTACAGACTGGCTGTGTGTCTGTTCAGTCCCTTGCTCATCCTCCGCCTCCTTCTCTTCCTCTGTCCCCTTCTCACTCTCTTCCTCCGTCTCCTTCCCATCCTCTGCCTCCTCCAGTGGGGGAGGACTGGGAAGCCTTTCCACGGGGGCAGTCTTCAGCACGAATTCTGAAGGGTCTCAGGGGATGGTCACCGTTCCTTCCACTCACGTCGTCTGAGCATTCGTAGTCCCGAAATGTCTTTGGACGTTCCTCCTCCTTCATCCTCTGCTCTATCAGTCTTCTCCATTCTACAACCGCGGTCTCCTCATCGACGAGCAGAGCCTATTCGAGGAACGATTCGACAGGCTAGATGTCACTTTGTTACGGTCGTAAGGTCGTTGTCGACAAAATCGATGCCTCGAAGTGTGATGAATCTAAAATATGATGGCTAAGAACCTTGTTTGCCATCAATGGGATGGATGAGATCTAGAATTAGCTTTATCACGAGGATACATTAAAACATGGGCAGAAGGCACCGTACTGAATTGAAATTGCAATCGTAATGAGAGACGGGGAACGCGTAGAATAAACAGAAGTCCGTCGAAGCCAACCAAAACATTCACATGGAATCACTCATAGTTGTATTAACAAAACTGGTGTAGAGCAAACGATTGCAAGGTACAGTGGAAATCGGGGCCTAGTGACGAGTATTGTAAAACATGCCAAGTGCGCGTGGGCGTAGTTCACTTTCCTCTCCCTCTTCCCCTTCCTCCCCTCCCTCCACGACCACTCGAACCTCCTACCCTTCCTCCCTTGGCAGCAGCCTTCGGCTTCACCTCCTCCTCTTCTTCCTCATCCTCCAAAGATGCATCGTCCTCGTTCGTTCGCTCGATAATCTGGCCGAATTCGTCCACTTCCGCGTCTGCAGTCAACACGATGAATGCCTACGAGGGGGAGGGGCCTACTGTCCATGTCTGCCCCTGCCGCCTTCTTCCTTCCCTTGGACACGTCCTCCACTACGTAGGGGAGCTTTCGGGCAGTCTTGTTGAGTGTGCGAGTGAGAGCAGCCTTCACCTGCAGAAGGGGAGGGGGTGAGGAGGGAATGGAGATGGAGGTGCCTTGGGGAGAATCTTGTCTGCGGGGTCCTTGGCCCCCGGCCATACGGCCAATTCTGCGATGGCGTCGGCATCCTCTCGCAGCAGATCGTATTCCACCATTGTGGCCACGACGTCTCTGCAGGGGGAGGGTATCGATGGAGGGGAGGGGAGAGAGACTCACGGGACTCCCTCGGCCTCTTTATCCACCAGGGGACGGGTCAGACGATCACGGAGAAGGGGAACGTAGTCCATGACCAGAGATGAGGGAGACGCAGATACTCTGCAGATCGTTGTTAGAGGGAGAAGCCAAAATAAGTCGAATAGTACTTGAGATGGGCGTGGTGCTCCAGTTGCCTCATCATTCTCATTCTCTTGCCAGCCGTCGAATTACGGCCGAGCCACGAGGGGAATAGGATCATGGACTTCATGTTGCCGTCCATGGCAATAGCAGGCAGTGCTGCCCCGAGCATCGACTACAAGTTACTCCCAATTATTTTAGTTATATTGATTCGAAAAAATTTCTCGTTACGATCTCGTTAATATCGAAAAAAAAGTTCTCATTATTATAAACAAACCTGCTCGTTGAGCAGCTTCCACGCTCCTCCGCTTCGAATGGCACGCTCGATCTGAATGAAACATTGATGGCCTAGTTCCCTGCAACACTCGATACCGTATCTCCGTGGGCCAAAAGGTCAGCGGCTTTTCGAAGATTGGCCAAGTCATTGCGGTCCTTGCCTTTGAATCTGCAACGGATTGTCTGCCACCCCTCGTGGCCTTTTCTACCTGCTCCTCTCGTTGCCGACCATCTTGGGATAGTTTTCCTGTACGAACAGCGGCATGATACCGTAGTCTACGAAGAACATCTATAATGGAACGATGGGCAAACGGTCGAGCCCCTAACCCACCTGTTGCCGATCCATGAGTGAGCTTTCCTGATTGAGAAGCTTGCGGGCGGCTTCGAAAGAATTCTGAAATTAAACGGAAATAGGAGGGGGTAGGGGAGTGGCTGACAACTGCGAAGTCCTTCTGCTGCATCGCACCGTCCTTCCCTGCCACTCGACCAGCTGCCTTCATCTGGAAAGTTGCATTTAGATTTTTGAATTTCATGCGTGCTAATAACATACAGCCAAAGATTAGCGTTTCAATAGCGATGTTAACACAACTATTACTGACCTGTAGATTGTATATGCACTGGCGGACGTCGTGGCCGGAGAGTTCGATGAGTTCCATGGCCTCGTCCTTGGACAGCTTCAGCTTCTCTTGGGCGGCAATCGACATGATTCGTGACTGAAAAAACGGTGGACGAGAAGGAGATTGCTCGACTTACGAGCATTTGCTCCGCCCTCGGGCGACTGAACTTGACGTCGTGGGCGTAGTTGACGAGAGTTCGCATCTGAACAGACTCTAAAGTTGTTCAATCAAGCACTCGGCACCTTGGCATGGCCGCGATCGTTGCAGATGCAAATGATGGGAATCTTGGTGTCTTTGATGATGGAAATGAGCTCTGCCAACTGAAATGCGATTCTTATAAGGGGGTGGAACATGATACAACATCTTTATAACTATGTAAGGATATTTTTGGATGTGCCAAATGAAGTACGCACCCCCGCTCGATCCTCGTTGCCACTCATTCCATCGACCTCGTCCATGATGAGGACGTGGTGGACTTCCGTGTCGTCGTGTTTCCCTGTGATGAGACAGTGTTAGTGGCAGTGGACAGGAGGAGTACCGGTGGCTGTCCGTCCAAAGTACTCTTCCACCTGGTGGCAGCCCGTCAACTGTGCCACCTGCGCCTCGAGGTGTTTCTTGTTGCGGACGTCGGAGGCATTCATCTCCACCACCTGAGCCTCTCCCCTCACTCGACAGTCGTATACAACAGACCTTGAATCCGAGTTGTTCACAGGCCATGTGTGCACACGTCGTCTTGCCGATCCCTGAAACATCATATACTCATTGCACAGATAGAATGACGCACCTGGAGCTCCCGACAGGAGAACAGCCTTGAATGGAGATCCATCGGTCTCGACGAAGGGCGGGGGCTTGGGCCTCTTGATCTTTGCTCCCTCTCCCAGATGCCACGTCTTCCACCCCTTCAGCCAGGCCAGGAGCTTGTTCATCGGCGATTTATCTCCATGCTGACCGACGAGTTGTTGGAAGCTCTTGGGCTTGTACTTGTCCACCCACGGAAGAGAGGGAGGAGGACGAGCGGGAGCGGCAGTCTCAAGAAAAGGAATTAAAGGAACAAGAAGAAAGGATACCAAGTGCTGCGAGGAGGATGTCTTGGGATTCTGCAGGGCCTTCATCGCATTTTCCTTGTCCACCTTCTTTCGCGGGGATTGCGATGCCGCCTTAACACCCTCAATATCAGCATGAGCAATGTTGACATAAAAAGGATGCCGCACCTTGCACTTTTCAGCGGGTGCAGGATCCAATCGGGCCTTTTTGGAAGGAGGAGCTGCTTCTTTCTCGGCTTTCTTCACCTCATTTTTCATCTTTTTCGCCTTTTCGGGGGAAATTGTTCGATCACGCTTCTTCGGCTGATAAGTGGATTGCTTTCAGTTTGAGATCACTTTTTAAACATTGGGGCCAGTTAGACAGCGAATACTCGTTCAAGAGTGGCAGTCATGTTGTACATAAGAACTTTTGCGCGTCGGTAACGTACTTCATGGTGTGCCATATATACTGTAGCCTAACCGGAATCAGTCTTCTCGACCCGACTGAGAGTATACGAGTACAACTACTTCAAACTTCAAATTTCCATACTCAGCCCTTTCCTTGATCGGATCGATAAAGAAAAGAAAAAAGATTTTTTTAGCGTTTTTTTTGGAATTTCCATCTACAAAACGCGGTTTCCGCCTAGTCTTGAGTTCTAGGATGGCATTTGTTCACTGAACAACGTTCAGTACCTTTTCTTCCTGCCTCGCTTTTTGGGAGGTTGAACGAACGGGAACAGGCTGAAATAGTTACATGTTGCCTAATCATGGATATGAAAACCTCCTCATCTTTCTCCAAGAATTCGTCATCTTCGTCCACATCGTGAGTCTTGGTTTCCTTCACGGGAGTCTTCTTCGATACCTGCAGCGAGTCCGTTAAATTGAGAAAGCATGAAACCAGCATGCAATTAATGTCACACCCACATCATTGCTTCTATCGGCGAGAATCATCTGTTCCTTTGCTTGCTCTTTCGTCACCTTCTTGGTGTCAACCTTCGTGGCAACGCTTTTGGCCCCGCCGAAGAACGTCATCGGGTCCATGGCAGTTCCTTTCCTGACCGGGGGAGCTGCTTTCGAGGCTTCTGCAGCGCACGATTAACTGGGAGAAGCATGGACATTTTAAGAGAAATTTTCGGAGTGACCAAATGGTGGGAGTGACCAGGAAGTTTGTTTTTTCACTGTAGTGGAAAAAGCACATGAGCAAAACCATACCTGCGATATCCGAAGGCTTGTAAGTGAGTGTCTTCTGTCCTTTTAGAAGTCCCTTCTTTTTCACTACCTGTAACATAATTTCGATACATGGGCACTTAATGATGCATTACCTTTTCTGTGAATTCATCTTCGCTGTCCGAGATCACAACCTCCTAGAAACAGATTAAATAATCGCGCATGATGCGGAGGGAGACACGACCTCATCTTCGTCATCCTCCTCTTTTCTTCCCTTTCCTGCATTCTTCTTCGGCGAGGGTGATTTTGGTAGTTTCTAATAGAGGAAATGAAGAAGCAGGCAATTCAGTGATATTACCTTGATCGGCGTCTTTTTGGCAGGAGTCGTTTCAGGTGACGTGGAGAGAGTCCTAGCAACCCGTCCACGTTTCTTAACTGGAGACAGTGGTGCCTCTGGTGATTTATTCCTCTCTCGTCTATCTTTCGTCTTATTGAGTGGGATTTCGTCTTCGGAATCTGCAATACATAAACTATATTACAGGTAACTGGTGCCGAACCTGATGAAAGTATGACTCGAGAACGTTTCTTTTTCCCTTTGTTCATGTTCAGAACAGACGACGGCAGAGGTGATTCGTCCGCTGCATTATGATCTTATACATGAAGTATTCAAACGCTACTGACAATCCTCGTCGGCAATGTCCACCGTCGGAGGGATAACGTTCTTCGACGTCCTCCTCTTCAGAGGAGATTCTTTGTGGTCGGGTTCTTTGTTCTTGCTTGCAGGAGCGGAAATCTGAAGAAGCTGCTAAATACTATGCCAAATTGTTCCGATAAACCTTATCCTTTATTTCGCTAAGAGCGCTTTTCGGTGGGCCTTTTCGCAGCTTTGGCTCTTCTGATGATTTTGCTGTGCTGCTTCCGAAAAACTTCCGTAAGTCCTGCAACGAGTATGACCCAGTTGGCAAGTAGCTCAAAACATTTAAATTTCACTAACCATGAACCGCGACTTTTCTTGTAATGTTTTCCTCGCCTGGAAACCAGCTAAAATAGTCAATATAGTATACCTCATGCAGGTGTTTGTTGTGTTTACGGTTATTTAGCACAACAACAAATACATAATGAAAAACATTAAACGCGCTGGGTGCATAATGCATATCAAATGCATCTGAAATTGCCGCGATTTAAAATAATCAGTTTGCGATGCTTACTTTTGTAAGCAATTCATGTAAACTTTTAACTTCAGTTTGCGATTCGACTGAGGTTGTTTTGACCAATGCACCTCGAGCAGAGTGCTCCCAGTTGTTATTGTTATCGACTTTTTTTTCGATTATTCGACTCCCAACGTGACGACATCTTACCGCACGTATTGAAGGCTATGAACGGACCTGGAACATCGAAATCAGAGCACCAGACCCTATACAAAAACAACGGAGGTTAGTTGTTCACTTTCTCACTTGTATGTATTTGTGCCTTTGATTTAAACACTGGAACCTGCAGTTGGAATAAAGGCCACGTTGCGTCGAAAAGCGGCCGCTATTGAAATCCGGAAACAAAAACAAGACGAGCTGATTCAAGAGAGACGGGCTCGAACTCTCGGCTCTTCAGATCACGTATGTTCTTTCAGTATTGTGCTGTTCATTTATACTTGGCTCTTCCAGTGCTTCGAAGGTGCACTTGGACAAGCGACCATCTCGGGGATCTCCAGCAATGTCAGATCAGAACAGGAAAAGGCATTGTCTGCCATCCTCGATCAGATGAGAAGTAGTAAGTAGCTTAGTACGTAACGTAGCCTGAATTTACATGAAAGATGTAAAAAGTGATTATTGTTTGCAGGCACAATGCCACTTGGGCCTGTCCTTTATCGATCCGGCCTCCTTTCCAACGTTGCTCAGGTCAGTCCGCTGCTGCCTGATCTTGACGAAGATTCATTCAGCTCTACTCAGTCTCGTCGTCGTCAGTAGACTCGATCATCGGCAATCTTCATCATTCGGGGGCTCAGTTCGTGGAGGGAATAACGAGGTCGCAGGCCATGGGAGACCTCGTCAACCTCCTCTGCGAGGCCATTCACGCCTGGACAGTAACCACAAATGGAAACAGGTACAAACACTGATTTTGTATTGCCGCGAACTATAGAAGTCACGATGAGTCAACATGTGTCTTCGAATAGTCGTGATGACTCATTAATGCGAATTACAGCGCTCAATCGTCCCTCGACCATCAAAATCTGTCTCTTGATCAAATTCTCTATGCACTCGGATACCTGACGGAAGCATCGACGGAGGACAACGACGCACTCTTCACCGAGTCCTTCTGCGAGTGCCTCTGCAACTTTCTCCACCTCATCCCATACATGTCTGTCGCTTACAAATGTCACAACAAAACCACCTTATTTTAGAAGTCCTTCTGAAGAGGACGTATCTCTTCTCAGGGGCGCTGTCTGGCTGGCGTCTTTAATCATTCGGTTTTATACCTCATTATTAAAATGATTTCATGTGGTTCAGACGCGCGCCCGTTCATGCCTTCACGTACCTGTTGCTGTCGAAAGTGACAGAAAAGATGTGGACAGCGGCTGATAAGAAGTATTCTTTCGCTTAGTTTCATTGGCTTGAATAACTGCAGAGACTCGCTGAAGGACTTCTGCGATGTCATCGAAGAGTGTCTCGATGTGCCCGAGTACCACGATGTAATTCCTTGGCTCTTCTGTAGAAGTAACGAGTGTCTCAGGTGCTGCTGAAGGAATGCCTGCCGAGTCTTTTGACGATGCTTCCCACTCTCGGCGGAGGCTTCTACACCCTCGCCCTCCACACCATCATCGCCTGCCTCGAATCCAACGCCGACTTTATCAAGGGTATCTTAGCCTGTCTTCTCTCTTCATAGAAATGGTTGCAGAATCGGCGATTCCTCAGTCGATGAGCATGCTCCTCGGGTGCATGGACCTCCGCCCCAACACCATCCCCGACATCTGCTACGTATTCGCTTGTATGTCGAGTATTCAATAACGAAAAGGCCAATTGATGGCGGGAGGAGAGTGACTGATTGAAGGTCTGTCGAGTGTCCGAGAAGGAGTCTGCGCCATGGTGAACTTCTGTCCAGTGCTCTCAACTATGCGGAAGGTACTCGACTCAGGATGCTACGCACAGAGAAAGGTGGGAACAGTAGATGCGAGAAATGAATATGAGATGGATTGTAGGAAGCCCTTCTCGTTGTCCGCAACGTGGCCATGTCGTTCGGGGAACTGGCGGCAATTCCTCCTTTCATCTACTCGTGTGTTCCGTCGCTCTGCGACCTCCTCACGGTCATCGACGCCGACGTCGTCGAGAATGTAAGAACTATATAGTCCACCTTGAATCCTTATCACACGCGTTAGGGAACTTCTATAATATCTATTTTAAAACGCATTGTATTCGATCTGCATCCCTACCCATCAGGTGCTGGTGACCCTTCAGATAACGCTCCGGAAGGAAGTAGCATGTAAGCTCTTCGTTTATCAACTTTCCTTGAATATTTCATTAGTCGCATTTATTAAGTTGTGTGCTTGCAGTGAGTGCAAGTCGAATGACCGACATGATAGAAGAGAATGGAGGACTGGAAAAGATTGAATTTCTACAGACTTCGCAGATCTTCGATGTAAGTCCCCTTCATTAAAGCGATTAGCGGCTTTCTGTTGTATGCAACGTTCAACCGGTATCATTTTCAGGTGAGCTGTCTGGCCATGGAGATCATGGACGAGTTCTTCGACAGCTCGGAGGTGGACGCGGAGGACGAACTGGACGATGGAGGGTCGGGGAGGCGAAGGAAAGGAGACGACGGTGGGAACACTCTCTCACCTTCAGCAATGGACTCCATCTTCGCTAGTGTCCTCAACTAGAAACGGTCTGTTCTATTCCCTTGCCAAAATACTCGACATCTCACGAGATAGAGCTATGAAATTTCGTGTCTAACAGGCTCTGCATGCATGTGTATCTCTCGATTCGTAGTTCTCCCCCTAGTTGTACCAGTGATCCCCATCGTGCCTGTCTTTCTAACTCTCCTCTCATCATCTCTGATGCAATCTCCCCACATCTCTCGCCTCCTCAACCACTCATTACTCGTGAGTCAATCACAGCTTCCCCCATAGTTTGTGCTGCCATTTCGTCAAACAGCTTCTCTCACCTTCCAAAGTCTGCGTGCTCGAGAACGCTTTCCCCTGCACAAGCTTATAGGATTTTCCCTTGTACCTCGCCTTTCTCGCCTCTCTCTTTCTGTGACATTTATTATTGTTTCATGCAGCTCTTTCTCACCCCGTTTCGATATCAAATAGTACTATACAAGCAATAAAGTGAATGCCGGAGTGCCCGTTCAAAGAGGTTCAGCGAGGTTAAGAATGTTCGGCAACAAAATAAGAGAAGGAGAAGTTGGCTGAAGAGCTGTTTCATAAGAACATTACTAACTTGGTAAGCTGAGAATAAGCTGATCTGAATATTAGTCTTATCTCCAATTGGATTGAATGCCCGCCATTCATTCCTCGGCTGGGAGCTATTCGCCCTGCACCGGAAAGAGGAGAGATCGAGGAAGGAGCAACGGTGTGAAAACTGTTCCAAGGGGCCGAACAAAGGGAGAAGAGGAGGGAGGGGATCATGAGCACTCCACAGCCTCTTCCCGAGGTCGACTGCCTTCCCTGACCAGCCAGTCTCGACCTCGCCCTCCAGTCGTCCTTGCAGCCTCACAGCTAATCTTTCCCCTCCAGACCGGTTTGCCATGCAGCGTGGCCTCTGCCCTCCCCTCACCTCCTCTCCTCCCCTCCCCTTCCTCCCCCTCCCCCACCCCCTCTCCACGCTGCCCTCCTCATAACTCTCGTGCTGTTCCTCAGTGTCCTTGTCGTAGTCCCCGAGGTGTGGCATCCTCTTCTCTCTCTCCTTCCATCACCAATTTCTTTTTACAGTACCCTCCAGGGAGTAAATACAAAAACATCAGATCTTTGTATGTGTAGTGTTGGTCTCTTCACTAATTGCTCTCAAGTTTCCCCTAAATGCCTCGATTCCCCTCCCCCGCTTCATTATATTCTATCGCATTTCGACACGTGGATCGCTTTCAATTTGATCCAACAGTGCCCAAAAAGAGCTTTGTTTGAATATTGGAAGGAAGTGGATGGAGATGATTTAGCGAGGGAGTCGGTGGCATCCCTTCCTTCCCTCTCACTTTCGTTCCTCGGCCTTCCCTTCCTGGGATGCCACCCACACCGCCGCCTCCTCCCTCGTCTTCTTGTCAACACCAGTTCAGTGGCCACTCTCATTGTCAGCAGTTTCGATGAGTTCTCGATTGTCGTGGGGTCTTCCCCTGACCACTTTCACTCCTCATTCCATTCTCTCTTGTGCTTGTCTCCGTTTCCATGGCACTCCACGGGGGAACACAACTCGCCTCTCACGGCACAGAAGGAGGCAAGAAACTACGTCTCCCCCTCCACGATCTGTGCTCCCACCAATGTCTTCCTTGCACCCGTCGTCCCTCTTACCGGAAGGGGGAGGAGGAGGAGGAGGTCCCCTCCCCTCCCCCCTCCCTCCTCCCCTCATGGGAGTCACTGATCCGTCACTTAGTCCTGACCTCTGCCCTGTCCTTTGTCGTCCCCAGCATAAGCCTCTGTCGATTGTACAGTATCCCCCTTGAGATGCGACTTCCTCGTCCTCCCTCGAGGGACTCCCTCCATGCAGTGCAGGCCACGACGGAGTACGGGATGGTCGAGGGATTCAGAAGTATTCACAAGGGATTCGAGAGTGACGTCTTCCTCGGCATTCCCTATGCCTCTCCTCCCATTGGGGAACTTCGATTCAGAGTGAGTGGGAGTTGATCCCTTTCCCCCTTGCATCATCTCCTATCGGGAAAACGTTCCTTTACCCGATTAAGCCTCGTCTCTCTTCGATATCCCTCTAATGAGGAAGTACTCGGCTTCCCTCTAATGTATCCACTTCCCTTCCAGAAGCCCGTGCCTCCTTCTCCATGGGAAGGAGTGAAGAAGTGCCGTCGATTCGGTGCCCGTTCCATCCAGAAGGACATGTTCTGGGACAAGGCGAGGAGGGGGAGGGAC
>JACMIG010002961.1:0-13508 GCA_014805385.1 Levipalatum texanum | reverse complement strand
AAAAATCTACCGTACCCTTCAGAGTACTTAGGACCCCCCAAGGAACCAACACACCACTTTTGGACCGATTCTGAGTTGGCCTGTTCCGCGACTATTTGAGCTTTTCACAATTTCTGTCTTAAATTTATTGGGTACGAAATCGATATCCATCCCTTTATGCGCGATTCCATTTGATTAATTATTTCTATGGTCTACAAAGCCACCTGGTTTGACCGTTTTCGAGGAAAGAAAAGCTGTCACAATTGAATGGCTGAAAAATAGCCCTTGCTTCTCCTCGAGTGCTTCTCCTCTCTCAAAGATTCCTAAATGATACAGGATCACCTGGTTTGCATTTAGTCGACCTCGACGGTTTGTAGCTTTGTCAGAAAGATCTATTTTATCTATTTAAAAAAATAATTTATAGCTCTCCCTTGCAGTCGCAACGCCCCGAACACGGTGCACTCAGGGCTGCGGTCGATGCGCCGTTCCACCGTCCACGGCGAGGGAGACAAGGAGAATGGAGGCATCGGGCGGTGGACGGTGCACGCCGATCGCAAGCGGAATACAGTTGAGGTCTACGAGGATGAGGACGAGGTTGGCGGAATTTAAAAATTATTTGCCTCTAAACTATGCCCTAAATTAGTCGGAACTGCTATGAACGATTTTTTTTTCTTGTCTAACTTCCAGAAGAGGCCTTAAAATTAGCCGTAACTACTGGGATATTGTTCTCCGTGAAAAGGGCTTTCGAAAGACGTACGGATTGCCAGTGTCATGTGAATTTCGTCTCCTGATAATTTTTGAATCTCGCAATCCAGGAACTTTGCTGTCGCTTGTAATTGAAATAGTTGAGACGTCTAACTCGAATTGTCTTCCATGTGTCTGCCACACACACTTCTTGTTGTGTATGGCACACATCGGAAGACAGCAAGCGGATAACAGAGTTCTTCTGTCAAGACATAAAATACAAATTTTGTGCTTGTAGAAGTGCTGTCACACATGAGAATCAGTAGTACTGATTCAGTACCGTTCCGTTTTGATTCCCGCAGTTCGTCTCCCTGCATTTTGACCATCTTCGTGGAAACCTGTCCGTTTGCGGTTTCACTGGTAATTCAATTTGAGTTGGCCAATTTATCGTTCCTCAACTGCGCGTTGATACACACGTGCGTTGTATCACACCGCACGTTGAGGGAAAGGCGGCGAGGAATAGAAAATTCTAGGCTCACAATCAGATACGAAGCTGGATTAATTCCAGACATTTCTTATGGGAAATAATACCTGTTCCTGACTTGGATACTCCTGGTTTCCTACTGAAGCGCCAACCGATGAGGTTTTATGTTAGTGGCTTTATAGGGAGGAATCTTCATCTTTCTTAAAAAGAATTTATTCGTTCCCGATTACCGATCGAATTGAGAACATATCGATTTTTGCAGTCGACGTTCATGGCCTCGCCCTCCCTCGTTTCGGGCGACCGGACGTTGACGGGAGGAGTCGGAGGACTGAATACGCCGTCGGCATCGACAGCGAAGCACGGCATCGCCGTCATCCTCCCATCCTCTCCGGGAAGAGTCCGCGGAGGAGACATGAGGGATGTACTGGAGGAGGTGAGGATTGTGGAAATAAATGAAGTAGCGAGCGGGAAGGGCACTACGTAGTCAATGCCAAGCGACACTTGTCGAACCTGTTTTGGAATTCTGAAAAGTTCCGCTACTAAATTCATTGATATTCGGCAATTCCGAGATTTTGGGGGATATCGCAACGGCGTCAAAATGACTAGTTTTCGATATGTTTCGGTTAGTGAATTAATTTTTGAAGGCCATCACGAATTTATTGGTGACTCTATTGCTGTTTCGTTTTAAACGTAGCGTCAATCATGAAGCTCCCGGGTTTAATTTATGGCATAATTCTTTTCCATTTCAGAGATACGCCGAGAATCGGAGTCGACGCGCGAAACGACAACGGCGGAAGGAGAGCACAGGAGAGGGAGGAGGAGGGGGAAGCAGGAGGGCCAGTCGAGAAGGAGGAGACGATGACCGCGTCGATGGCATGGAGATAGCGGATGGAGGTGAGTGTTTTTTTATCCTAGGAATGATTTCCGTATTGGACGAGCACTCAATTGAATTACTACTTGTTTATTGACTGGCATGAAATTTCCTGTTTTCTTATCCTGGCGAGACCGTTCATTACAGTCTCGGATCCGGACCCGCTTTTATAGGAACATCGGGGATGGAAGTCGCCTGGTTCTATCGCGTTTGAGATAATTCTATTCGTGTATCAGGGATCAATAGTGATCTTTAGCAAACGGTTCTCTCTGTGAAGCTACCAATGATATTTTGAATTTTGCACATGGCACTTGTGATTAGAGCGTGCGTAATTCGCTGTGCGTAATTTTACGTTCTGGGTGGCCACCAATTCCGTTGATTTCATGTGTATTTTGAGGGGATTGATTGCACTTTAAGATGCACTAACATAACCAGATTCAGCATCCGGAAATAGCCTGGTTATTTTTTTATAATATTAACGAACACCTGTTGAGCGGTTCACGGAAAGGGCTAATGTGAGAGTTGGCCGACTGATTGATGGTTCTCCAAATATCTCCAGGTCCCCCATCAACGTTCGCCTCGACGTCCTCGATCCCGCCCCCGTTGCCATCTACGTCGCCACCCAAGGGAGAGAGGTTGGTGGAGGGGACAGGGGGGAGGACGAAGAAGAGGGCAGCTGAGGACTTTTCCAACGATATTGTCAAACATAGTCAAACCAGGCGGAGCGCCGTTGCTTGAATGTTTTTTGAAATGGATGCATGAATTTCTTCTAATTTTTCTTTAAGATACTTTTAAAAATTTAATAAATGCATTTCCTTCAGCAGGCTTTCCGATGTCCATCTCTCCGCGGAATTGCCCGTGATCGCCGCCTCCTCCAGTACATCGGTGGAGTCGAACGCCGACAGGCCCCTGGACACCCTCAACGACATCTACCAAGCAGCCATCCGAGGAGTGGAAGAGGAGCCTCGAGAGCTGCAGAGGATGGAGCAGGTCTTCAAGGTGATTGGAAAGGAGATAACGGAATGAGGGTGATACCAGGTGGATTGACGAAGCGCGGCTGGCAATTATGAATCTAGGTGAAATTTGGCGATGTCGCGAATCGGTCGGTTGCTGGAGTGTATTTTGTGAATTTTTCGTACAACGTCACAGAATACGAATGAAAACACGTCGAATTGATGTTGCACCTGTTCGATATCATTGGGCGTATGAGATGTAACATGATTCGTGTGCAACGTGGTCCCGGAAAAAATCTTTATTTTTTTCTTATTTTCTCTGCTTCTGCAGACGCAAGTGACTTTAAATTGACTGGAACGAATGCCAGCATCCCCTACCAAACATCAATGTAAACTCGGCGGATTATTGTCGATCCTTTATCATTATTCAGTGAGAGTGAGATGTGACATGATAAGAAACAGGGTGGCTGCATAAAATATTATGCTAAAATTTTTCTTCTTCTGCAGACGCCGTCGCTGCCCTCGTCGTACTCGGCGGTGACGCTGCCTTCGCCTCGTCACGCGGGATATCTGGTAAGAGTGCCGTGTTTCAGGATGGAATTTAAATTGCCGCTACGGTGTGTACCGCGATATAAACTAAGTAGCAAGATGCCAAGCTCCGCCCATTCGTACCTTGAGTGGCTGCATTTTAGTAGTGAAGACGCTAGAGAAAGAACCGCGAGATATGCGGAGTAGTGAGCTCCTTGTGTGCTACGTGAGTTTAATGGTGGAACAAGGTGGTTCGGCGACGTTCGATGAATTATTGCATTCGTTCTTAGGATACTCGATGATAAGTAGTTCTTTTCCTACCGAAAAATAAACAACACTCCTTTTCTGCAGGCGTCGACGTGTGCGTCGCGCGCCCACGCCCGCAGCGAAGACGAGAGGGGAGGCGACAGGGTGAGGAGGGAGAGGGAAGGAGGAAATGGGGAGGAGGGGGTTCTAGGAAGTTGCAATTTGATGAGTAGACTGATTTTCGACCTTCGACATATTTTACTCACGAATTGCAATGACTGCTACCATGAAACTAGGTGAATTCGATCAACTTGAAGTCAAATTAATGTAGTCGTATTTATCGGGACAATTTTAGTTTGATGAACCTCAGTAATCCACCATTGTTATACATTTTTTTTATAACGTAGCAGACGGACTGATAGAAAAATACAAGTACTGTTAGTATGTAGAAAAAGTAAAAAGAAGTTTGCAGTCAATGCAGTCTTCGCGCGCTTCGTCACGTGCCCATTCGCCGCAGACGCGTCCCGATCCCTTTGCCGGCCCCATGAACAGTCCCTCCTTTTCTGCCCGCCGAGGCTCCTCCACCAGCGTACTGCAGGGAGGCAGCGTCTTTAGTGAGGCCTTTATAAAAAATAATATTAATTATATTATTGGCCTTTTGAAGCGGAAATACGCGTGATTTCCCCATTGCCAAAACTAGGCACTTTTGCGAACCACTGCCGTACTTTGAAGGTATTTGGATTACGATTCTAATAGATCCATGGGCGCCGATCCACCAATATTTTCCCTGAACTAATCCTCTGCACAAGGGTGTTTTGTGCATCGCATGTTGGGATATAGTGATTCAAGTTCGGTGTGGAGGCAATTGAACGTTTATTTCGTGTTGAGCCATTGCAGAAATATCAATTGGGAAGGTCATTATTATCCCTGCAACGACTTTATGTGAAACCGAGCAGATTGGCGCATCACTTCTAGTATTTTGCCCGATTACAATTAGATATTTTTGATTCTCTGTCGAAATTGATTATACTCTCATCAATAATCATCATCTCTGTTTAGAGATGCTGCAAGGCAGCCTATCCTCAATGCATGCATCCACGAGATTTGAGGTGTCACTGTCAGTATGATAGTGGATCTCAATTGTTCAATTCAATTAAAAGATCATATAGAGTAGCCAACCCATCAATAATTCTCCTCCCCTCTGCAGAGACCCCCGCCCTTCCCCTCGGACGCCGTCAGCAGGGATACACGAACACGCCGAGTGGACGACCTGTTCCCGCGAGACCGACCAGTGCAATGTCTGGAGGTGAGGGGGAGAGTGATGGGGAGGGGAGGAGGGAGATGGGGATGAGAATTTAGAGGGCAGGTTCTCTGGCGTTTTTGATCACTTTTCGCGCAGGATGGTTCTGTTAATGCTAGTAGTGGGTAGAAGTGAGAGGGTTGGAGTGCTTATTGATTTGTATTGCTTATTGATTGTGGTGATTGTAGCAGTAATGGATATTGTAGAGGTGGGATACCCGGTGGATCGCCGTTTCATCTCTATTTCAAATGCACGCACGAATGAAGAGTTCAATTATTAGTGCTCGATAATTCTGTATGAAAGTATTCTTAGTGATTGGCTTACGTTTCTCAATCTTAGTTGTTGCCCGTGGCGAAAAGGCGAAGAAAAGAAGGAATGCTCAGGGCTGCCCATGCTTCCGCTACATGAGGGCGAATTCGAGGACTCGGCCCGATACTGCGCGACGCTCGTGAAGCCCATCGATGTTTCGGTGAGGGCTATCGATTATTCAACGTTTTAAATAATATATAAAGGGCAACTATGCAAAATTATGATTCAGTGATGTCTGCGTTTTTTTTTGCCGCGGGAACTTCGACACGTCAGATTTTGAAATTGTTAGATTGCTAACATGCATTATTGGAACGTGAATTCCGCTGGAATCGAAGCACTTTTTGTCAAATGAACAATGGCTTTTTTTCGTTTACATCTGTGCTCCGCTTCATCTTACCAACCGTCAAAAGAATTTATCAAGTGAGATTGGTGCCGCGCGAATATTGCTGGTTTCAATGAGAAGAAAAAATCAAACAATAAAATAAATATTGTTTCAGGTGCTCCCCTCCCGCGGTGGACAGATGCGCCCGAGCGTCGCGCGTATACAACACACGGTGCAGTTTCCATTCTTCCTCAATATTTCTCCCTTCTTTTTTCTCTGTCTCTACTCTTAGCGTTCTATCTCGCTTGGTATCTCTTGTAATATTCTCATGCTTCAGGGTCTCGTGTCGCAGCGCGTGGTGCAGTTCGGAGGAGCCAGCACCCCGGAATCCAACCTCTCTGGCAGGGTACGGTGTTGTATTATATGGCTATCTATTTGACGGTTATGAAGGATACGGTATTCTATTTTACGGCTTTCTAGGATACGGTAGTACGTTTCTCCCTTCCAGATGAGCGGTGGATCGTCGTCGCGCAATTCGGTACACTCGATGGATGGCTTCGAAGGAAAGGTGATGGAATCTCCTGTAATTCGTGAATTTTCTGCAGTTAGTGAGTACTAAATACATAGTTTACAATTAGTTTAGTTCATGAAGCTAATGGGGATTGTAATTTTTCGAGATACTGACTGCGAGAAACATGGTGATTTTGTGTGGAGTATTTATTTGAAATGGGAATTGGTAATGCCCCAGTCGATTGTTTCAGATTTAACGAGAATTATAATATACGAGAAACAAGATGATTCTGTGCAGCGTATATATTTGAAATGGAATTTATGGAATTTCACAGATGATTCTTCCGTGGGTGATTGTAATTATTTTCATTTTTAGGGCAGCGCTCCTCCCGTCACTCATGCCATCGTGGCTCCCCGCAAGCCAGAGCGGAGGCTCTTCTAATCTACCGTAATCCTTCCTCTAATCTACCGTACTCCCTCTAATCTACCGTACCCTCGACCATCGTGAGTGCTTCCTAGTGCATGGTTAACGTTCTCGAACTGATGTATTTCTTTGACTCCAAATAACTTTACCCCGTTTCACATATCGTAGCTTTGCTCTTTCGAGTATTGTTGTATCCTCGAAAGTGGTTCGATAGTTTATATATGACTGCTGATTTTGTTTCTTTTCTATGATGACTTACTCGAATCGGTTTACTTAGCACCATATTCAACTCGGAGGTCCAAATCCCCCGCGAGCCTTTCACATTTATCCTTTAGTCATGCTAAACAGCATCCCGTTTCTCCTTCTCTCGCTAATTTTGTCCGCATAATTCTTCTTTCTTTCATCTTTCACATCTGGCAAATATCCGCACTCGTTTAATACTGGGAGTCCACACACGAAATGTAGCATATATATTAAGGGATGATTTCGTTGTTAGTATTTCGTCTCTCTGACTTTGTTTTTTGGCCCCCGAAGGAGTATTTCCTGACCTCCCGTCCCTACTCGCTCGCTCCTCTGTGTAACTGTGTACGTATCCAGCAACTGCTCTTTACTGAATTTCATTCTTTTGTAATCCCCGATGCACTGAATATGAGGATAAAGATAGACTGTGTATTGTAGAAATTAGAAAGGGAATAACACTCGAAAGTGAATTCGAGGCCTTAGTGGATAAGGGAAAGTACTCGAAATTCACTGGTGAATCGCACTGACTGAGATCGGACAGTTGCTGATAGCAGCGCAATTTTATTCCCATGATTATGACATCCTGTGCAATGGCAAAGTACTCGATTCCAAGGTATAATAGATCAAGAGCTGATTTGAATTTTCGGGATTGAAAATTTGGCGACCGTCAATCAGCTCTTGGACCTAATGGGAGCGATGATTCGATAGAGCGGCAGTTAGCTCGAAATTATTTCTCATTGAAGTTTTTTTATCCAAAAGGGACTTACTGCCTATTGATGCGAGGTTGCCGCTTTTCGAATGACAGTCGCGTGTTGCAGCAATCCGACTGGAGAATTTTTTAAATCCAAATGAGACAGCGGTGCTGTATTGATGACATGTTATTGCCTCTCTCTAATGTTAGTTCTGTGATGCAGTCTGTGAATAAATACATCCTATTTAATCCTATCCAGAAATCGAGTTGCCAAGGGACGCAAGGTGAGCAGTATTGTCAGCTGAATAAACGTTCAGGACAATTCGCTCATCGCCCTACGATCTCTCTCTACTGTTCTCTCGTTGTCTGGCGGACGAGAGAACAGTGGAGAGAGATCATAGGGCGATGAGCGTACAGCCCGGAACGTTTATTCCGCCGACAGTACATATTTAACCCTTTTATGCCTGAAATAATGCCCAACTCATTCTTTCACAGTTATAATTGCGAACTGCGACGACGATTGGCCGGGTGGACACGACTGAACTTCAACCATTGGAAAGATCCTGGTGTATGAAGATGTGGCAACTTGTATAGCACTCTCCTAAAGCAAAGCCCTCCTGCAATGAAAAGCACACATGGAAGATGGGAGTCTATCTTCTCTTTTTGTCTTTTCTTTTTGTCTCCGCGTTGAGATTCGGAAGCACAAGGACAAAGGACGCAAAGTGATCAGTGTATTGTAATCTTTTTTTAATGTTTTTTATCACAACGCTACTGCCCATTCCTTTCTTTCATCGCAATAATTGCTAATTGCGACGGCGATTCGCCTGGTGGAAGAGCTTGAAGTTTAATCATTGGAAAGATATTGGTGTATGAAAATGTGGCACCTTGTACAGCACTCCCCAAAAGCAAAGCCCTCCTGCAATGCACATAGAGAGCGCACATGGAAGAAGGTGGCCCCGTTGAAGACCATGTTCTCTTATCATTTTTTATCGCTTTTCAAATTCTGGAATAAATTGAGTTCAATATTCTATCTCCAATATTATTGCGCATAGTGACGGCGATTTGCCGGGTATGCCTTATCGAAAGAATAGCATCACTGCATGGGGGTGGAAAGCATTGTGGTGAATAATCTTGACAATAAACACGTCAATACTGAATTGCGGGAATGACAAAATGTGATCGCAAACTGAGCTATTTTTGCGATGATTTTCCGTCCCCATTGCAGTCCGTGAGTAAGGCCTCTTCCTACCCGGCCTCTGCCTCCGCTCCCCTCGTCAACCCCCAGGAGGCCATCGATGCCGTTGCCGCCAAGACTCACGCATTCAAAATTCTCCTCTTCCACGCCTTCGGTAGGGTTGCGGTTATTTGATTGGGGGTTGATTTTTTTGGCAAATCAGTGGAGATCTTTTAGCACACCGGACAGCATAATTAATCAAATTCGATACGGGGAATTGCAATTATATACAGTATAATAATTTATTATTATACAGTAGAATAATTTAGAATTTATACCCTGGTCCTGAAACGCAAATTACAAAGGATTGATCTCGATCTCTTTTCAGGCGCGACGCTCGACTGCTACCTCTCCTCGGACAGGGACCGGTAGTGTAAACTACTATTCACCCACCGTACTCTAGAATGACCTACCGTATTCTAGTCTGACCCACCGTACTCTAGAATGACCTACCGTATTCTAGTCTGACCCACCGTACTCTAGAATGACCTACCGTATTCTAGTTTGACCCACCGTATCGTACCGTAACCTTTGCAGCGTTGGCCGCGTGTCGCAGGGTCGCTCGGAGTCGGCGCGTCCTTCTTCGTCCCGCCCCACCCTCCAGGGCTTCTTCGGGAATGGCGACGAGAGCGAGTGCCACGACGGCCATCACGGACTTTATCACGCGCCAGGTGCGGGTTTTTAAGGGGTTTAGAATCTCAGTCCAATTGGAAGTCAGTAATTACTGTGTAGATAGGTGGGAGGTGAGACTTTGTTTCACCGGGTTTGTTATTAAGAATTGTTACCCTCACGGTGGCTGATTTAAGACGTTTGCAGAGAAAGATTCAAGGTATGATTGTAGCAGGAATTACCACTGCGAAGATAGGTGGGTGGTAAGGCTTGCTTTCACCTGGTTTCTCAAGATCAGTTGGACCGCTAATATTTTCCTACATGTTCTTTTCTATATAAAAATTTGTGGCTGAATTTTGATCTGCAAGACAGACCATTACTGGTATGCAACGTATCCCGATTTTTGCTGAACGTTCCACGCTAAATACCCTGGTCGATCTCGTTGGCACACCTGCTCCTAATCGTCTGGGATGACAGAGAATGAGCTCCTTCAGTCGACGAAGCAGAAGATAACGAATCCATTGTTACCAGCGAGTCTGGTGTCACGTCGTTGAATAATATTGATGGCATAGGGTCGAACATCAATAATCCGACGCTAGATCGTTGTAAAAATAAATTCCGCTAACTTTCAGGTCTTCGATAACTCGCCGTCCATCGACAAATCGTCCTCGAGTAGCAATCGGGCGTCGACGTCGTCTGCCTCCAAGTACCCCAAGGTGAGAGGAGGGATGATCGGGACTAGAAGAATCGTGATAGTTCTGAAACTTGTAATCGCCAGGATTTTAGAGTATTGCCATTTAGAATCCTCAAAATATCATTTAGAGTCATTGCATATTGAATTCATTGCGAGCATGGTACGCAATTCTGACTGGTTTGTTGACGTATTGAAGGGAAGAATCTTTTAATTGGATGTATTCTACACGGTAAACCTGGGTGGGAATACCACGAGGCACGAGGATACAATGGAACATGGCGAGAGAACAAACTGACGTTGGAAGGATACGATAGAGGCAGTTAACGCGTTTTCCTTGAACGTCTGTTTCAATTCTTCCATTTCTTGGTGCAGCCATGCGCGCCTCCCTTTCCCATTCGTGCATCTTCCACCGTCCACCACCACCACTCCCTCCATCCTCCACTCACCCGCGCCGACTCCCGGAATGGAGAGGAGCGAATGACGAATATTGAGAGGGATACGGTAACTCCTGTACCTGTTCATGACGATTGGCGGTAGAAACTGGAACCAGTGGAATTGAAGCAACGATTAGGAGGTTAATTGCTGTCTGAGAATTTAATACCGATGGGTGGAAAACAGAAAATATTATTGTATCAATCAACTTTTCTAATTCTGACTTATTTGGTCAGCTCGAGAAAGTGAAACCAGCGTGATTGAGGAAAGGATTCGGAATTAATTAGTGAATGCGTTTTTTGTAAACAATAAAGCTGCGACAACTACAAAGTTGAGAACATTTTTCCATCCTTTTCAGTGACGTCGGATCGCGCATCGCGTCCCGTTTTCACAAGAGTTCGAGCTGACGCAGTGGCGGAGCGAGGAGAGCGGCACTGCAGATAGCGGCCATGGAAGCGGCCATTGGACAGGTGGGATGGATTATGAGGGAAGAGTATGAGAGGGGAAAGAGTACGGAAGATTACCTGCTGATTCGCGGTGGCACGGGAGGGGTAATTAGCTGGCGTGAGAATGAGCTGCAGTTCGTCGTACTATGAGCATTTCCTATAAAAAAAATTGATTCGCGGTTATGAGGGAGGTACAATTATATTTTGTGAGCACATGCTGCAGTGTATCGTGTTGGGCATCTCCAATAAAAAATTTTACTTTTCTATCTTTTTATCCCTAAAAATGTTAGGTCAACCCTCTGCTTTGCGGTGGCACGGGAGATGGAATTAGCTGTTATGAATATTTACTGCAATTGGTTGTTTGGACTAATCTTTTATTATACTATAAATATTTTTCATCCTCTATGTGTTTTACTACCGAAAATCTAACCTGCTAGTTTTCGGCTGCATAGGAGGTGTAATTTAGCTATTGTGAGGACTTACTGCGGTTCGTATTTTAATATACTGATCCTCTTCAAGTTTGTCCATCGGCTAGCTATTTACTTTACTCCCGAGAATTAAAATGATATCCAGGTGAATTAACGTTGGTCGCATGGTATTTTACGTGATTTTGGGATCTGACTGCAATGCGTCTTGCGGTATAAACTCAACTATTCCGCTGCTCTAAAAGCATTGCGAAGGGGAGCAGTCGAAGCGGTGATCGAACGGCGACGCGCGGAGGAAACGACGACTCAAGACGCCTGTTAAGACTACAACAGTTGGCATACGGTAACGGATGGGGGATACGGGACGATTTATTGATTTTTGTGTTTTTCTATGCTCACGTGAAACCGATGGGTATGCATTGCTAGGAAATGTAAATGTTGAACCATCCAGACCACTGGAGTTATCAGTTGTCCCGCGATTCCATTCGATTAACTCATTCTTCGGTACACGATACCACCTGGTTTGAACGAGAAAAGAGGCTAAGATTATAGTCTTACGAGAAAACGAGGGGGTATTCTTGTGCGGAGTCGCTTCGTTCTGCTACTTTTTGTAAAAAGAATACGAGACCGTAGTCATGCAGCTATCCTTCTCTATGCGATTCCATCCGATTAAATATTTCTGTGATCCACAATGCCACCTGGCTTGTTCTTTTTTCGAGGATAGAAAGCTGTTCATAAAATCGCCTTGTGAGTGATTCTGTTCGTTTAATCATTCTTTCACGACACGGGATCACCTGGTTTGCAATTAGATTACCTCAACCTCTCTCGTCCACTGACAATTTTGGAATCTCGCAAACCAGAAGCATCGCTGCCTCTGGGGATTGAGATAATTGAGATGGCTAACTCGTATTGTCTTCCATGTGTCTGCCACAGACTCCTTGTAGTGTATAGCACACATCGGAAGACAGCAAGCGGGTAAAATGTTCTTCTCTCAATACAGTTCATAACGCTTCTAATGTACTGTTTTATGTCCATTGAAACAGGGGCTTCTTTCGCCGTCTGGCTTGTCTGAGATTGTGGGGGAAGTAGATCACAGAGAGGCTGAACATCTTGGACCTTGCCTAATAGGGAGTATTGCGAGTGTCGCATTGAAATAGAAGTTTGGAGCTTGTAGAAGTGCGGCCATTCATTTTTTAAAACATGCCTTGCTTTCTTTCTCCCGCAGTTCGTCTCCAAGAATTTTACATCATCTCTTCTGAAACCATTCTGTTTGCGGTTTCACTCGTAATTCATTTCGAGTTGTTCAATTCATCGGCCCTCAACTGCGCGTTGATACACACGCACTCCCGTGGGGGACGTACATTGTATCACAGCGCACGTTCTCATCAGAGCCGTGTGTAATTCGCAGAGTTTTACGCTCTGGTTGTACCCAGTTCACCTACGTTGAAACGCCAGGTGAACTGGGTAATTTAAGTTCGACTCGCGTTTTTTTCGCCCGCCGACACAATTTCCCAGTGGGATTCTACTTTAAGATCCGATAGAAGCAAAATGGAGCCTCGGGACCTATCCAGAAAGTTTCTGAATGTCGAGACGAACAAAACAAAAAAAAATTTGGCTCATTTGGACCTTCCCACGCGAAGTTATGACTACCCCTCAATGTCGCTTTTTTGTCCGTAGCCCCTTAAAGTGTCACGCTGAGACCGCTCAGACTTACACTGTTTAGCGCCAGTGGCATTTTGGCCACATCTCGCGATTCCTTGTAGCAAAGTGGCTCATCCATAGTCGAAAAATCGATAATTGATCTTTGATCTACCATGAGGAACAAGAATAAACCGCACTAGAATGCGTCTAAACCACTCTACACCACTTCCCGACCATACAAAAAGAAAAGCAAAAAGTTTGCACCCGGCGGAGGTTGAATTCCCGAAAAATCTTTTTGTAGCTCTCGATCTCAGCTACATGCAGGTAATGGTTATATTACGAATAAACCTAAACTTCTGTTTAGCGACATCGAACTCGGCCAGTGGAGGGTTCGATCCCCGCCTGGGGCAAACGTATTGCTTTTCTTTGTGGGTGGTCAGTAAGTGTTCTAGAGTGGTTTAGAGTTCTTCCTCATGGTATTTAGAT
>JACMIG010002960.1:0-13508 GCA_014805385.1 Levipalatum texanum | reverse complement strand
TGCGTGGCTGTCTTCCCTTGCACTCTGGCCACAATGTGGCCTCCCTCATCTCCCCTCCCCTCCAATCCCTCCTCCCCTCTCCTCTCTCTTTCTCTCGCTGGTCCCGTCGATCAATAGAACGTGGGGGATGTTCCATACGAGATAGAAGCGTGGTGACAACAACGGCGTCTCTACCACCGGTACTGGAACGAAATGAAATGCGCATGAAACTCTCCCAACCTTTGCAAGTCCTTGTTTCGATTCCGAAAACTTCCGCCTCCCATATCTCTGCACTTCGTAATAATCAGCATCAGGTCGAGATGGAAGCAAAAACAGGGGTATAACAAGGGTGCGAATCTTTTGTATTTGCTGCTGTGGGAAGTTGCTGCTCTTTTATTCTCGAACAGAAATTAATCACTGTTTGGCGGCACCATTGGCACACGTCATCCTATACACGAGGCGGAGAGAAATAAGCGCTCATTTCAGTAGAGAGTTTTTAAGAAAAAAATACAAATACATTTTTAGTGCCTAGGCGTTAGATGGGAACTAATATGATTGAAAATGCTTTTAACTCCGGTGAAGGGCCCGAGGGCCCTTCACCGGAGTACATTTGATAACCCATCGACTCCGGACCTCGCGATACTGTATATAACATGGTCCGAAATCGGAAAAAATGAACTTTGCTGGAATCGAGTAAAAAGTGCTCAAATAGCCATAAAATTATGTTTAGAGAGGTTTTTGACCAATTTCGAGCAAAAAATTTTTCTCCGATTTCGGACCATGATACCCCCTCATGGTCCAAATCGACGAAGAAAAAATCGGCCGAAAACAAGGATTTCAAGTGTGGAATCGAAAGAGCGTTTCAGGGCAAGAATTTACCATATAAAAGTTTTGGGGTCAGAAAACCACCCCTGGAGCTATAACTATCTATATCGGATGAACTTACAAAAACCCCCGATTTTCTGCCTTTTTGCAATTTTCGGGCTGTCTTCCGGCGCTTTATTTCTCTGGGTTAAGTGTGCGCTAGGACCAGTTTTTAACGCAGAAGTTTTTAAGCCAATAATCTCGACCAGTATATATGGTCCCCAGACCAGGGCAGTGCGAAATATGCCGATTTGTGCATATGGCCATAGATGTAATATTTATTTTCTCACTGTCTATGCACTATTAGGCGTAGGAAAATTTTTTCTGGAAAGCCTCGGTAGTGACTGAAAAACTGGCCAAAAATCAGCCTTGTAGGTTAAGCGCTGAATTTACAGCTGAATTTACAGCATCATTTTGAATATTTTCACCGATTTAAAAGCATTTTTAATCATATTAGTTCCCATCTAACGCCTAGGCACTAAAAATGTATTTGTATTTTTTTCTTACCATCAGGTCTACAAAACCCACACATGGAATAGTCCCGGCGATCAGGTTATTTTAACTGTACCTGAAGGTACTCGGTCCTCTTGTGGAACCCGTGTTAAATAACTATTTGCAGTTGCCAAACTCGCCAGAACTTGCCACTCACTGCGATTTTCTCCTTCCATAATTCATGTACTATAAAGAAGTTTTTGTGCAGATAAATATTATTATGTCCCTGCCCTAGTCGGCCCCTTTTGGATACGCTGAGGACGATTGAATGAGAATCATGAATGATCGAGCCAGAGAGCCCAGACGCCTGTCACCATAGTCGGCCGTGTTTTAATCCCTTTGGTCCCCTCTGCGTGTCTCCGCCCTCCTAGCCGCGGACTCTCTTTGTGGCCGCGTGAGTCCAATTAACATTCTCTCGCGCTGTGACGTATGTATTGTGAATGAATGGCGAGCATTGCTGTTCCGACGCCGCAGTCGCTTTACGCTCTCGGGAACGGATTATGTCAAACTTACTTTAAAGCGGAATGAACCTGCTTTTTATGCATAGGGACTGGTTCTGTCCTAATGGATAATTAGACGGGCATGCAGTTGTTAAAGAAGGAGTACGAGCAACCTCTCTGATTACTGCAGTTAAGGAAATCCCTAGTAAACAGAGGTCAAAGTTCAACCAGACTCAGGCCTGAAGTGTAATTGGCACCAATGGCCCCAGAATGGTTACAGGAATCTTACTTCTTACTGTAATCAAAGAAGTTGCTCATACTCTTTCTTTAATTAGACGCCCATAAGAGTTACATAGGATAGTACGTTGATATAGGGTTTAGTTAGAAGACGGCTGCGATAGGTTCGAGTTGAACTATTGGCTATACCTTCAGACACTCCCCTCCCTTCTCTCTTTAAAACTGTCTTGCTTCCCTTTCGGACCCGTAAGCAGCGGAACAAAGTCCAACAGATCAAGTCCATGCGACAGCTTTAAGCATCCCGATAAGAAAAGAAGAAGGCGTGAGAGCGACTGTGGCAAAGTTGTGAAGAGTTCGTATTCAAATCGGTATGGATGGCGTATTTGGCTACATGTCTGAATTTGAAGATTGAAGAGAGGATGGTGGAAAGGCTCTCGAGCGAATAAGGACAAGGCGGCGTTTGCAAGGGTTGGCCATTCATGAGTCGCATGGGCACGCCCTATACTTATGACTCATCTGTTATGAGTTCGTCCGCGTAAGGATCGATCAGTGCACCGAACAGAGAAATTTTTGAACCCCAACGGGGCTCATATTCTGCTTAGAGGCACGTCAAGTTTATGCAAGTTGATCAAAATTTAGAATAACCGTTTTCGACCACGGGTGTCAGAGCTGCGCTCGTTCAAACATGCACGTTAGCTCTCCGAATGAAATCGATAAATAGTTTTGTCCAAACTCAAGGACGCCTGAACCAATTTGAGAGTTTTTAGGACGATGGATAGCTACTGTTGAGTTCTCCAAAAAATTGCCCCCAAATGTATCATCATCGGGGATTGCGGTATTATGCGTGTTCCAAGTCCTAAATTCGCGTTCCGTCCAAACTGTGCTCTCTCCATTGGAAATCGATTGCTCTCATCATTTGCCTGAAGCCAGAGATTTTATTCTCTCGTCGTCGACGATTTTTACTCTTTGAAAAAAAGATCCGAAGAATCAGAGGTCAAAATGCCCGTTGAATGCATGTTTCCTGGGTAGAATTTTGTGGCGAAAAATCCTGTCCCCCCTTTTGAGGGTCGAACTTGTCATATTTAGGAGTACGGTAGCGAAAATGGTCGTTTACCCCTCGATTTCGACGATTTTTACTCTTTGAAAAAAAAGATCCGAAGAATCAGAGGTCAAAATGCCCGTTGAACGCATGTTTCCAGGGTAGAATGTTGTGGCGAAAAATCCTGTCCCCCCTTTTGGGGGTCGAAATGACCAACGCTGGGCGTACGGATAGATAAACCATCATTTTTCGACTAAAATCGCGATTTTGATCACTCTCGAGTGATTTCCATAGAATGGGGACTTATTGCGGACCTCTCATGGGATGTAAAATATTCCTAGGTCCATGGGGCAACATATCCTGCATACATGAGGTCAATCACAGCGTTCATATAGTTATACATTCCTACAACCGTGTCATTTTAACCCAAAATCGTCATTGATTCATCCTCCTAGGGATCAGTTCTTTTGATAACCCCAGTTTAATTGCTCAGTAGGTCGTCAAAATATATGACTTGAGATTTAAAATTATTTTTTACCGACAAGAAATGGTGAAGCCATTCAAAAGATATGGCATTTCAAACATCTGCCCGCAGAGTGTACATACGTGAGAACGATAGCATCCGACTTTTCCGATCATAATACACGCGCAACTGTTTGTAAACAGTTTTGACATGTATGAGAGCTATGTACAAGAGGTTATGAGCCTCACGGAAACTTCGCAAAAGTTCGGTCCCCGGCGGGGATCGAACCCGCCTCCCCCTTTCCCCGTTACTGGTACCCCCGCCTTAGACCTCTGAGCCAGCCGAAAATGGGGCCGAAATTTTTTGGCACGCCCGCGAGAACACCGTGCATGCATTTGCGCATATTAGCAGCCACGACTCGACGATGCCTGAAGTAATCTGTTTTACTGAACTCTCTAATTTTATCATCTAAATAAATAAGAACTCTGTTTCAGACACTAATTCATTATTTAGAACTAATATTTGTTAGTCGATATTAAATGCCCAACCCAGTAATGAAGATGAGAAGGAAGATGGGTCGGCAGCGACGTAGACAGTCATAAACAGCATGAGAAAGTGGCCGATGCCACCAGCGTCCATTCCGAAAGTAGGCATGAGGAATATCGAGAAGGTCGGCATGTAGGAGAAAAACCATGGAACTGCAGTCTGTAATTCATAAAAGAGTATTGTTCTCTGTTCACATCACTCACTTGAACCACGAGCGACATAAATAGCTGGCGCTGAAGAGCACGCGTTGCTGCGCTGAGGTTTTGGTTGCCGTAAATATTTAGGTAAAATATGCATTTATTGTTTCTCTGAACCTATTGTCTTTGAGAGCTTTCCATATGCGCATGATGCAGAAGAAGACAACTCCAGTTGCCGGAAAGACCACGAAGCCACCGCCGGCAAAACAGAAGAATGCCTCGATCATCCGTCCAACGCTCATGGGCGGGTTCGAAAATCGATTGAGCAAGTCAGTTTCTGGCAACCAACCTCATACGCAACGCCCATGAATCCTTTCACTTCTGGTTCATACATATCAACTCCGTACAGGTCACGCATGACAGGCGCCAAGGCAGCCCGCGTTCTGTTGCTTGGCAGATGGTAGGTAAAGCTCCATGCGAGCGAAGCAGTGTAGAAAATGTTAACCAGAAATGCAACCATTATCCACGTCTTGTAGCGGTATCTGCGCATTTTCTCGAACCAAGGAGGTCTGAAACATTTGTCAGATTTGTGTACAGCGGTAACAAATACTTGCAGAATGTGATGTAACGGTAAACGAAGTGAAAGGTCAGGAGAATAAAGCTCTCGAAATAGATTAGAACAAAAAACAAGCAGGCAAAGGTTCCATAGAATTCCGAGCTTTCGATGAACCGAAGACTGAAGTAAACATGGCCAAAGGACGTTAAATGCATTGCCTGAAAAATTTTCTATTCTTCATTAATTTATTTTGGAATCGGGAAAATGCGGCATAATTTCTCGAGCCCCGTTTCACTCTCACAGTCAGTCATTGGGATATTTCGGGGGTGGCAATTAGAACAATACTGGTGCACGACAATATGTCGCCAAACTCGTTGCATGAGTTTTTTTAATCACAGTAATATTAAAACTGATTACTGGTAGGGTAAAGATGTGCGCGAGAGTTATCGATATGTCACAGATGCAGAAAACTCGCAGGAGTATGCGACAATTCCCGATTTTCTTGTTAGAGTCCGTGTAGATAACGTAGAACAAAACAATGTTTGCTATGAGAGAAATTGCAGCACTTCCCTAGGTCCAGATCTGGTCCAGAGCTTCGGAGATGTTATATAGGGAGAAAGTGCGTAATGCTGTTCATAAGAAAACTCTGGAATGGAGGAAGTTACTATACGGCCTGTTCCGAGGAAGAAGAGTCTTCTGCAAAGGTGTCCTCGTGAAGCGTTCACACGTATTCTGATCACTTATTGGTGGGGAAGGCATTTTCTAAGGATGTCTTCAGTGACGCATAGGAGGAAGTTACGCATCATGCCTATTCAGGGGGAAAAGAGAGCTCAGTTTTCTGTGTGTATTTTAATCCATTACATATATGTATTTTTAGATATGTTCGTAGAAATAAGAATTGCCAGAAGTTAAAGACTTTCTGTTTTAAATTTCTGAGCTAAAATCACAGTTTGAAATGTTTCATCCAAACATAGAATTTCATCTTTCTGTTTTTGTATCTTGCCAGAAGAGCACCGCAGATATGTTCAGTTCAGCTCCACAATTTTCAAATGAACCAAATGTATCATACGCCACGAAAACCGGTTGACGAGTTTGAGATAGTTTGAGACTGTCTCAAACTTCATGTAACATTTTGATAGATGTCTTTAGAAGCCGTTTCAGGGGAAACCATTTCGTTTATGTGTCTAAAATGTGAAGTTTTCGATATCGCGAGGAGAAAAACCCAAAAAAGTGGCATTTTAAGGGTGTTCTGAGCACTTGTCAGTCGTGGAATCGGAGTGAGAATGAAGTGCGTCAGCACTGTTCGATTGGGGCACTTCGATGTCGGATAATCGAGCTCCCTGTTGTTATTCACCGTTGCATCGCTCTTCCCAGACAACTCGATTCACCGACATTGAAGTGCGCCAAGCGAACAGTGCTGACGCACTTCATTCTCACTCCGATTCCACGTCTGACGAAGTGCTCAAAACACCCTCAAAATGCCACTTTTTGGGTTTTGGCATCGCGATATCGAAAACTTCACATTTTAGACACAGAAACGAAAGGTTTTCCCCTAAAACGGCTTCTAAAGGCATCTATCAGAATGTTACATAAAGTTTGAGACAGTCTCAAACTGTCTCAAACTCGTCAACCAGTTTTCATGGCGTATGATACGAGGCTGCGGTACCTTCGTTCAAGAAATGTTCGAATGGCCTGTTGGTGGCTCCTATCTGATGGGACATGCATCACTGTTAATGTGCACTATAAGCGACTTCAAGAGACCAAGGCCCTAAACGACCAGGGGCGTGAAGTACTGAAGTAATGTCATTTGTAACCTTACAGCTCGTCACGTACGCATCCATTCCGCTTGAAAAGACACCCTTTCTGGGTGTTCTCGACAGTCCACATAAACTCTGATGCAGTGACGGATACTGTTACATTCCCGCGTCATCGAAAGGATGGAGAGAGAAGCTAATGGTAATAGTGCAACCGGATCACCATGAAATCATCCGACGACCAGGAGTACTGTACAGGTTTGTACCCCTCATCCCGGTGTGCATACCAACTGTCTAACGATTAACTTCACGCAGGCAAAATCTCGCCATGCTCTCGACCAAGACTGAGAGCTGAGAGAAGCGAAACAGCAGACTTCCAAATCCACCACAAAGAGAGGGGGCGTTGAGCTGTTTTCGAGTGCTTTTCGATTTTGCGGTAGGGCGAATCGTCTTCTTGCTTAAATCAACAGCAGGCTTAACGAACATATCTTTGGTCCACCTGTTACAGTTTCTGCTCAGTCATCGTAGCCTCCGTCCGCTACAGCGGAGGAAACGACGGTCTGCGTCTTCGGAGCGGCGATGAGGAGGAGACGACGGCCTCGATATCCATACGAGTTATGGAAGTCGTTATATGCAACGGTCGTCGCTATGGCGATATCCATGTTTGCAGTCAAACCAACAATGAGCGACGGCAGTGAGCTTTGGTCGCAGATGAACTCCGTGGTGTGCTTGAAGTGGTAGTCTCGGCAGTGGATTCGGCGCGACGGGGACGGCATTCGGCACAAGGATATGCTTTTCTGAAGCAATGAAGGTTACTGTGAGTGGTTATGGGCACAAATGAATGGAGAAACCGAAACTTTAGACAGCAGCTTTCGGTGTTTGGGAAGTGTTTGGAGAGTAGGGGACACGGAGATGGTCGAGAAGGTTCATTGTGCGTGACCATTCATGTTCGCCACTCAAAGCCACGACACTTCATTCTTCATCATACCTGGAAACTTTTGCTGCTGCTGAGGAGGACGAAAAGCTCTCAGGTCGGGTTGTTTCATTAAACTCAGTGAACCTCTCATGTACTTATGACTAGGCTAGCGTGAAGTGGCACTTGCAAAGTTGGCGAGAATGACCTATCTAGTGCGCGGCTGCAAGAGAAAGCCGCAGTATAAATATGGCACATCAAATGCACATTCTCAAAAGTACCTTCAACCTCATCAACATGCATTCCGTCTTCATCGCCTTCCTTCTCTTCGCTGGAGCTGAGGCCAGAAAGCGCCAGGCCACGACTGAAGGGATGACAGAGTTCATCGGAGACCCCAACTCGCTGCCTTCTCTTATTATCGACGCCTCGGCTACTCTGGATGCTACTACCACCACGACGACGACAGCCGCTTCGAACGACGTCCAGAACTCGTACGGAGACGAGGCCGTCGTCCCCTCGGATGCAGCCCTCATCGCCTCCGCTCCCGAGACGCAGACTGTCGTTAGTCCGATGGAAACGGTCTTGATCACTTTTGGGATTACTTCAGACGGAAGAGCCGGTGACGGAGCAGCTCGTGGAGCAGATCGACCAGGGATACGTTGCGGACGTCATTCAGCCCGCTGTTGATGTAAGCCAGTCGAGGATTCACCCAACCCTAATGGGAACACCTTGGTGACTTCTCCATTTCAGTCGCAGAGCGCTGCTGGCTACAGACTCCGTCGCGATTTCGTCGCCCCTCGCCGCTTCCACGCTGTCCGCCGCGTTGTTCGGGTAATAGGCCGAATTCTAGTGTGATATTTAAAGAACCATTTGCTTAGCCACGTAAGTTGCAGGTCGCCCGTCCCTCGCAGATGCGCCCCATGCGCTTCTTCATCCGTCCCGAAACCCTTCGAGCTGTCCGCATGGCCCGCATGAGGAAGATGCGCAAGATGCGCATGCTCAGACACTGAACACAACGAACGAATTGACTCCGAATTCTTGATTCTATCGCTTTCAATCACAACCGTAAATGTTCATGCCCCTCAGAGTTTGTTTTGTTGGCGTAATGAAAATGGCTGATAAATGTTATAAATCGCAGATGAACGGGTACAGATGATTACAGTCTCATTTTGTGACGTACGCTGAGTATACCTGCCTCCACCCCCCTTTTCCCCGATCGAGAGATCACATCATAATCATTCAATTGAATGAAATCGGCACCCGATTTCAAGGAATTTCGCGCCTTCGATCCCCTTGATATTGATCTTCCGAGTTCGCACCGGCCCCAAGGTGCAAACTTTCCTTGTTCTTGCTGCCCAGTGATCTATCGAGAGTGTCCTACATCAAGAACCAATGGGTTTAGTTATTACTTTGTTTTATTTTAATCTTCTTGATTATAAAACGTATCATGATCCCTGCAGCTGTTGAACTTGTTCGTTCCTTGTGGTGTGTTTACTTGGTCTTGGCCACAGATTGTGCTACGTTGTGCAATGCACAACATGCACACGCTCTGCTCGTCAGTCGTCTCATCCCCTTCCTACCCTCTCGCAAGGGAGGGCCCACGCTTCCACTGAGTCACCGAGTCGTTTCCATTCCTTTATACGTGCGCCTGACCTCGAGGTCACCGCCTCGATGGTATTTCCGACTCCTTTACCCCGACGCCTATACTATTTCTATTGCAGAGAATCCATGGATCCCTCGTCGTTGCCCGAGGAAGGGCAATCGGAGAAGGACACGCGAGGGAGGGACCGTGTCGAGAAAAGGGAAAAGACACATCACAGGTTCGTCACTTTCACTATCTACTAATACATACAAGGCGCATTTTTTCTGTCGCTACATGCGTTACGTTAGGCGTAGGCTTACGAGAAAAATATTAAAACTGTCAAAAGATATCATAATTAATTTTTAAAAATAATCACCTTGGAAATTTGTGCTAGTGTCACGTTCCCAACCGCCTTGTATACAATAATGTCTATTCAGAGACCAGACAATTACTGGCCCCGATTTCATCCAGAAGCGAGTGAACAATGCAGATGACGCCAATTCAAGAAAGGAGGACCCGTTCGGGCTGCCTGATTCAGAGGTGAGTAGAGGTCATTGTGCGCCAAATCTATGTTCATTCCCACAGTAGCGTTGGAAACACAATAGGTATATTGACAAGCTTGGTTCTTGAAATGCCAAACCGACAATAAAATGGTGGAGGTGCTTTTCTACGACAGGGGGAATTTGAAGTCTTATTGTTAGTTGTCCGACAATATTCATTCTCCATTCCAGGTGCCCTATTCCCTCAACAAGGGCGGCCGCTGGTCGATGGTCGAGGCCTCCGAGGCACGGGAACGGATGCAGAAGGCCGTGAGTATAATTCAATTTGCGTAAAATATCTGGAAATCACGTTTGACCTAATAGAACCTGTGCTCATTTAAATTCTCATATTGGCGTTTGGAATTAAACGATAGAAAATTCGCATAATCCCTAAAAATGCACTCATCAATGAGTTCCTTCCAGGATGCGGGTACTTCCTTCGTCGCCGTCTCCGCCCCTCGTTTCGGGACGCGGGATCGGGATACGGGAACAGGTACGAGATAGATGAACTCTTTCCATCGATCGATTTCCTTCCAGCGGGCTGCGACCTCGACACCGACAGTCTCAAAGTGCACCGTGCCAACTTGTACATGGAGAAGGACGACGAGGAGACGGTGACGGAGAGGAGGGGAAGGACGCGGACGACCCTCGAGAGTCTCAAATGGTCAGTGGAGTAGATAATTTCGACGGAAAAATTCCTACGAAAAGTGCGGCGTTATCGATTGATTAGGTAAACGTAGTACATAGTGTGGTGCGAAAACAACGAAATGAATGCGATTTTATCTGTAAATATATTTTCCCTGGCAGTTCCCCCGACTCCGTCCCGCGCAGGGAAAAGAGCAAGCAGAAGGAAGAGGAGGAGAGGAGCCAAGCACAATCTATGGTACTCTGCCTAAACATTCGCAACGACCGATTCCCGTTCAGGAAGAGCAGCCCAAGCCGCAGCTCCGCTACACGGCCGTCTCGCTGCACAACAGCAAACCGGACTATGCCAAGAGCCAAATGAGGTCTAATTATCGATTGATTCCTATTCTGAACTTTTATCTCTGCAGGAAGCGCCAAACGAAAGGTGGAAGCAGTGCAACGAACCAGCGGCCACACTCGGAGATTGCAGAGCAACTCGCCGAGATGGACATGGATGTAAGCTGATTATTTGTTTTATATAAAGGTATGATCATGTCCAAGTTCCTAAAAGAACTGGACCGTTTGTGAAAATGCGGTATGTACTGCTCAAAGTTTAGCGTGGCCTGGAATTTTGCAATGGCTATTTTCAGCGCTTCATGAAATAGCGCGTTCTATCTATTTGTTTGTTTGAAGGACGAAGATGATGAACTAGACGAAGAATACGCCTCCGTTTCCCGACTTAGCGTGGAGCAGAAGATGCGGAAGAAGAAAGCAGCCAGGAAGGACGGCAAGGAGCACGTCGACTCGCGGTATTTTCTAGTTCAGATTCGCTTTCCACATCAAAACAAGGGAGACTTATTGTGCAGAACCCACTGGGTGACAATAATATTTTTCTGAAACTCATTCGCATTGAGCTACATAACTAATGTATTGTGTACTTTGCATTATCTATGTTGGTGGAATGTGGGGAATCTCGCCGTGAGCAACTGGTAGATCAAACGGGCGCTAATAGCAGAAAGATACAAATATTGTCACCCCGTTAGTTCTTCACAATATTTTGGATTCTGAAACAAGGCAATTGAACCGTAAGTTCAATTTCCTTGCTTCAGAAAAAAAGAGTAAAAAGGGTTCCGACGGCTTCGGAATTTTAATAATGAGTGAGTTTCCAGCCTCTCCTACCTGTGCCTGCGTGAGCCCGTGCCGCCCTCCCAGCTGGCCGTCGACGTTGCCAAGCGAGTCCGCCACCATCTTGATCAGGTCTGTCAGCCTCGCTGAAAGAGAGGATGAGATGCTCCAGGACGTCGCTCACTCCTTCCTCCCCGTCCACCCTCCCACGCTCATCGTCCACTCGCGGGACACGAAGGAAGTACTCGGGTGCAAGCTGTCCACGTGCGCTTTCGTGCGCATGGAAGCCGCTGGGACAGTGGAGGTGTTCACCGGCAACGGGTCAGTCGGGAGGGGACTCATATATTGTCGAGCACCAAAGTACATCTAACTGATTGATCGGGAGCCAACCATTCCGACACCTATTTACCTTTCTGCTCTTGAGAAACATAAACTACTATGGACATAAACGCGATGTCCTGGAACGGTAGAGAAGAAGTTCTTCGGTCGCGCCTATTCCAAGGATGCCTTTCCAGGTCGTGTTGTGCGAAGCCAGCGAAGGAGGCGACTACCGAGGGATGGAGGGCATGGCTGAAAGACGACAAGGCCGTCTTCACTCCCTTGTCTTCACTCCCCTCGCTCCCTATGACTGCGTGTCAGGCATGCTCCACCAAAAGGTGAAATGATCACTTTGGTATTTCCTAGAGTGTGCAAAATCCATTCTCAAACGTCTGGCGTCTTGTCTCTCACAGGTGAGAGACTTGACAAATGGAGAGACGCCAGACGTTTAAGGATCGATTATTTCCATATTTCTACTCCAGATCGGCTTTGGCCCTCCTCTGTGGCCACTTCTTCTGCGGCCCTTGCTGGCTGGCCCGAATCGATGCGTGCATCAAGGACAAGCGAGTCCCCGTCCCGTGTCTGGTAAGACTGGACAATCCGCTCATCGACCTTCTCAATTTCGCGTAGTATTGCAGTATATCAGTGCCCTTATCGCCCGTCAAGGGGGGAAGTGGGCGGGGTTTCAACTGATAAACAGTATTTTGCCAGCGGACATAAGCGTATTTTCCGGAACGTTTTATTCGCTGAAAATAGAAACGAGACCCGCAATGCAAATGGATAAACGAAGTAGATAGGTTGAAAACATTGTGCCCGATTTCGTTATAAATTTGTATTAGTGACTATTTTACTTGCGGGGAAGAATGGATTAGGCGTTTCTTCTAGAACGGAGCCTGCACCTCGAAGCTCTCGTTCACTGCAGCTTCGTGTCTCCTCTCGGATGCGGGACTCGTTCTCTTCCGGTACATTTTGCATTAGATATTAGTGGTGCTATGCCAATTCGAAGTGCTTTTTATTTTTCATTCTTGGTGATCTATAAGCATAATTGGAACATTAAACATCTGTATTATCGGCGATCCAAAGGCGTCTAATATTCCGTTCCGTACGCGACTATTATCTCTCCATTGAAAACGAGGGTTCTCTCGTCGCCTGGCAGGTTAGAGACAAGGAAGAGAGTTTCGCTCCAAGGAGCGAACTTTAGACGAGTTTGGGTCGCCGATATTAGAATCGAGCCGAGTCTTTTCAGCCACGCGCAGTTCGAGTCTCTGCGAGTACAGGAAGGCACAGTGTCGTGTCTGCGATGCCCTGCGCTCCTGGTCCACGACGCCTCCTACAATCACTACTACAGCCCATCGGCAGTGCGCAATGCTCCCTGTGCACTATGCGAGACAGTCATGTGTACGGAGTGCGGATGGGAGGAGCACCTTCCACTTACATGCAGGTAGCGTATTGTCGAAAACCAGGGTAAATACAGTGCCGAACAAAAGTATCCGGGCACTTTGATACACCACCATAACTTTTGATTGATTTCACGGTTTTGACTCCGATCAAAAGCATACCAAAGTACATCTCAGTGTCAGTTGGTCACTACTCGCTCGAGTCTTGGAAGGTCTCTGGCTATGAATTATCAATTAATTAAAGATGTAGAATTCTCGCCGTTTTTTTATTTTTACCCCGCACCCTGGAAACGAATCAGATTCAAAAACCAAAAAAATCCACTTACACAGCAACCTCATGGGAACATATATGAATGATGCCAGGGGCGGGAAAAATTTCCTGAATTTCTGTCAGGATCTCAAAGATTGCTGCTCATTTTATGTTAAATTCGATATTAAATGGCCAATACATCGAATCGAAGTAAACTGGGTATCAAAATTATTCACTTTGGAGGGTCGTTACT
>JACMIG010002959.1:0-11656 GCA_014805385.1 Levipalatum texanum | reverse complement strand
ACTACAAACTACAAATTCACCCTAAAACATACCGTAATCGGTACCTTTGAAAAATCATAACAATTCATAGAAAAATCTTTAAATTAAATGTTTGGTATCTCCTTGCAGCATTTTTCACGCTCTATCCGAATAAAATATAAAAAATTTTGGTGGGTCGGCTCCTTTAAGAGAATGTTGATTTTGGTTACAGCGTAGTATTCTTCGTGAGAATAAGAGCTTGAGAGTTATTTTCTTGAATGACGCACTTGTCTAGCATTATGTGGATAGCTTCGGCAGTGCCGTTGACGGCGTTCTCCAGTCCGAGGTAGTAGTTCCTGTTTACGATACGCATCAGAGGCATGCCGAAGAAGAAGACCCCGACGGTGATCGGGGCGAACTGCAATGCATTCATTGTTCGTAACACATTCCCCCTGTCTATGAGTCTTAATTTGCTTGTGCCATTATAGCATCGAAAATCAAAGGAATGCTGGGGTGAGCGACTAGGCACGACTGTTTAAAAAACTCTTCTTGCCTTACCGTAATGTTATTCGGAACGATGTCGCCCATGCCAATCGCTGCCACGGACACGAAGGCGTAGTAGAAGCTGTCGTACATCGATAGTCCCGCCCAGTAGGCGCCTGGAGGCTCATTTTATTGCCTTCCCAAAAGTAAAATTTTGCTTTTCGGAGCGCCTTTTCAATATCCGTTTCGTTTGCAGTGGGCTCTGGATTACGTTCAAATTGTATATAAACAACGTCTTTCGCTATCTTGAAGGATCACAGACAATGGACTATAAGAAATCGCGCACCATTCGCATCGAGTCGACACACGAGGAATCCGCAGAAGAAGATGTAGCACGCCACAAGAAACGCGAACTGGAACGTATTCATTGAAACCTCTTCCTTTTCGCTGACGGCGATCCCGCGGACTTCACTGAAAAGACACTGTTTCAATTTGTGAACGCACTGAGGCGCTATACCGTATCTTGAAGATCATGCGAGCGTAGACACGCGTGCATCCGTTGAGGGCAGCTACGGACAGGTCACGAACGGCCGACAGCCCATGGGGAATGAAGCATGTTCCAAAGACGATCGTTGCGATCTTCCCACAATAAGTCACAGGATTCAGGGCGCCTTCAAAGTCGAATTTATTCCCGCTATGAAAAGCCTGCTGTACCGTATCCAACAGTCGTCCAGAGGGTAATGGAGAAGTAGAGGGCGGCTGCGTACGTCCACGCCCAGGCGATGGAGCCGTCTCCGTTCCTCTCCAGCTTGTCAAAAGTCGACCAGAGATACTTTCCGTCCACCTTCAGCACGGAGACGTAGAGGTCCTTCAAAATGGCTGTGAATCCCGTTCCCAGTGCATTCAGTACCATTACTCGAGATCCAGAATCCAGACTAATTTTTCAACGTCATTCTCAACTTCCAGATGGGAACATCTTTCGATCAATATGATGTGGCACTCAAATCACCTTCAATTCGTCTTCGAGCGTGTCATCGGTGCTGACGGCCAGTGCACTCATCTTATCGGCGGCATTGTCTATCAAATTCTTGATGGCGGCCTCGTTGTCCACGACGATCTTGAAAATACCACCAGTATTACAACTATTGGTCAATTCCTCACTACGTGCACTTCAAAATTACTGCCAGGATTACAACGCCAGAAGATCGAATGACTAGGAGTACTACCGGAAGAACAGGATGAGGAGGGCAGTTTGCAGATTCCACCCTCCAATGTCTGGACTCTCTTCATTTGTCTAGTCTCTCACAGGAGCGAGATTAGACAAATGGAGAGACGCCAGGCACCTGATGATTGAATTTGCCACTACCAGTCACCTGTTTCTCATTGTCGATCTCGATCCACCAAAACACGGCGGCACCTCCAAATGTATAGCCACACAGCATGATGAAGAAGAGGATGTGGCTGAGACCGATGGAGCGATGGTACTTGAGAAGAGGACGGAGGCCTGGCAAAGATATGATTTCGAAGCTCCAGAAAGACCTTACATCTCCATTTGGACGTCTTGCACTTGTGGCACTCCTTCAGCTGAGTTCTCAGCTCGTGGCATTTGCATCCCTCGGCGCAACCAGTATCATTTTTACTGAAATGGCGGAAACTTAAAGTTCGTAAAATTGAGAAGCTCACTCGTAAAATGCGTCCACTGGAACGGTCGCTGTTGTGCTTCCCGATGCCTGCCTGACTTTGTCCATGTAATGAGAATATCCTAAAAGATGTTTGGATATTTTCAGGGATATTATCACGATCGAATCTTCGGAGGTGCTAAACTGCGAAAGTGATGTCAACAGGGAAGAAGGGGGAAAGTAAGGAGAGCGCTGTTTTTAATCTTCTCATCACTGACCAAGTGGTCAGGGGGAGAGAGAAGGGGTCGGGTGATGAGGAGAGGAGTACTCCCTTTCGTCCCTTCCCTCCCCCCTGCAGTGCGACCTTTCGAACTCGCATCGCAAGCCGACACGTAGTTGGTCTTTCAACCCTTGTAGGTATTCCCTTGCGGTCGTTAAATAATCAGCTCCTTCCTCTACACTTCTTGATCGCGCTGAAGAGACGGAGACATGGAGAGAAGTGAACATTTTGAAACGAGTGCGCGCTGAACCCGTGAGACTATTTAATAGCCCTCGATTGAGAGCGGAGAAACGAGTTCACGTGCAGAGGATAAAGATTGCACATGATGTCATGCTCCGACAGTCCCATCATTTCCGATTCGTGAGTTCGAAAGGGTGTCTAATGGAGTTCGACTAGTTCCGTTGATACAAAACGGGGATGATTCCAATTATTCCACATCTTGACTCTGAAATTGCATACAAAACATAACAAAAAAGAATTGAACCAAAATGCGCCTCGTAATTCTATGTTTCTGTCGTGTTGTAGTGAAAGGCAGCATTATCCCCGGGGCAAAGGTTTCGACCAATTGAGATCGCATAATCTCAATTTACGCAATCACCTGCGAGCTGCAAACTGGTAGACATTCAGGAAAATGTCATAGTCGGCTCCTACCATGCTGGCCAAGAACGTAGTTTATCTTACGTATGGCTTTCCAGCTATTATTGCTTACATCTATGTCATCATCGGGATAATAAGGTACGGCTATCACAATGTTAAATAAACAGAAGTTTTAGGGCACGAAAAAATCTTTCGCGTACTTTTCTCGCGATGTTCTTCATCGCCGCTGCAGTTGTAAGTATTCTCGGCGGAATAAACGTTCCGGACAATACGCTCATCGCGCTACGATCTCTCCTCGGTAACTCATTTCTCGAACCGCCAGAAAACGAGAGAACAGTGGAGAGACATCGCAGGGCGCGTACAGCCCGGAACGTTTATTCCGCCCACAATAACAGCAAGGAAAAGGATTGGCAATAATCCGAAAATTCTTTCAGAATTTCATCACCTATTTTAATACGTGGTTCAGTCATCGATTGAGAGCCGAGCCGGAATTCTTCTTCATTTACCAGTGGCTGAATCAGAACGACTTCTTGAGGTCGGAAATTCCCCTTGTGTGTGCAGAAATAGGATTCTTAAGAAACAAAAGAATCAAATTATTTTTTGCAATCACACTAAGCAGGGCCCTCATAACATTCAACGTGTACGACATGTTCTTCCTCCAGAATTCATGTGCATTTCTGTTCATGCTCAATCGGTTTACGGCAATTCTCTGGCCACTGAAGCAAGAATCGGTAAGAATTCTGAGTATGCCCTGTAGCAACTTTGGCTGCAGATATGGAAGTGGGACTGGCTCATAATTATTTCCTCGCTGATGATAGCCAATGCATTCTGTGCAGCAACAAGGTGGGACTTTGTTGTGCAACATGAATTCCCCATTTGCTGAAGAAGGCGTAAAGGGAAGGTTTCGGTCTGTAAACATCTGTGGCGATTGTGGCTAAAGCGGTATAAAGCGGCACCGTTGGCTTATGTCTGGTCTGCAAAAACACAAAGACCGTAGTCTGAAAAGTTGGGATAAGTGTTCCGCGTACTTTTTCTTTAGCACTCCCCTCTGTCCATCTGAAAGATCATTGCCATGTTGCAGGCTGCCCATTGACATCATTTACGAATATCGCAACGTGACGAATGCATTCGTGATCGTAGAGAACCATGTTCGTATCATTGCCTTTTATAGATATGAAAAATTCAGACTTGGGTACCCACGCTGTACTCGCAGGTTTTCTACGGAATTATAATGCTGGCTGTCTGTTCGTTTGGAAATGTAAGATCAGCGGCAAGTACATGCCGCCAAGAAAATGCAATTGCTTAGCTTGTCGAATTAGGGCAGAATGCGTGCACCTTTTGAAGCACAGATTCAGCGCAGCTGATATATGACCTTTGTGTTGTATTCTATGTATAGATTCCCACAGAAGCAAAACATTTGGGCTAAAATAACTGTTCCGGAAAATTTTTGCCAGTGAAGGATCAGCTTTACGTAGTCTCAGAAAAGCAACATTTTGCTCGCGAATATGTGAATTCTGATGGTATTCGCAGGCGTTATCTCTTCACCGACTCGCTCGATATCAGATGGCCAAATCGTCGGACCGCGTGAGTTGTCCAGGTGCAAATGCGCCAAACTATTCCGGATATAGGATCTGTGCTTCTTCGCACTCAGCTTCGGGACATTTCTGTCACAGGCGCTAGGCATCTGCATACTGGTAATCATTCAGATTTCGAGTGAAAAAGAAGTATGGTTTCTGAGAAATGCTTGAAGCACTCCAATTGCACTCAACGATAAGTAATTCCAGATAGTCTACACTGTCTTCGCCGCTATGGGAAGGCCGGAGGTGACCAATTTCATCGCGTCTTTAGTTCCCTTCACATCTGATGTCTTCTCGTTTGGTAGGTATTGTTGATGCAGGATGAATTGGGAAAGGTTGGGGCGCGAACCAGTAAAAACAATGCAGAGTCTGTCTAGACTGTTTTCTCTGCTTACCTGTTGTCTGTGAACGAAACCCATTTACATGAAGTCTCATTCGGTCCACAATGTTCTCTCTCTAATGCACAAGGGTGTCAAAATAAAATTTTCGCCTGAAGTGAATGGCGGAGAAGTCTAAAACGAGACAGAAGGGAAATTTCAGTCGACGTCTCTCTTTCAGTCATTCGCTGTCTAGAAATGGCTTTCTGAACCTCATTTCCCGCCGCTATTTCGAATGATCAAAACACTTTAAGGCAAAATGAATAACGCTATTTTGTTGATCTGGTCAGCGCACACATTCTAAATGTTTGTTCATCTCAAATTTCAAAAATATATTTTTTTTGAATTCCATGTTTCATCAGCATTTTGCGCAGGGCACATTGATAACCAAATCAATTTGCAAATGCGATATATATTCTTGTTCAGCTCATCAAAATACAGATAATGAGTACCATTCTGACCGAATTTCGCCAATTTTGTTTCTCGGTCCTCACTTGTAGCTTGATGTTCATCCGGTTCCGGCGAATTTTATAAGAAGATAAGTACATCCATCATTCTGCTGCCCTTATTAGCGCGCTGATTTGATTTTCCCAAATTTCTAAAATTAGCGCTTTTTGATAGCTTTATGTGAGCAAAATTTCAGAACTTGAAGTCAATGCATGCACCTGTAATAACGCTATTAATTTTTCCGAAATTTCAACTAGACAGCCGTCATTTTGACCGTTCAGACGAGAATGATTTCGAGAATTCTTGCCGTTTTTTCCATGTAAATTTTTTCTTGACACCCTTGTGCTAATGAAAACTAATTTTTCTCGTTATCTGCCATGATACAGCGCAACCGATGATCATGCTGTTGGCTCCAACGAGGTTGCGGAGAAGCGTCCTTACTCCCGCAGTTGATAGCCGCCTCTTCACCTCGCAGACATCAAAAACTATCGAACTCACGTAACTTGTACTCTCAGTCTTTGCATAAAGTCGTCTCCCAAAGCTGCATTATGTGCTACTGCATGCAAGGCTCGACCGAAACAGTTATTTTGTTCAACTTGAACGACAGCATGCTGTATATTTTGAGTACCAAGTTCTATTTTCGCTGTTCGACTCGATAAAGATCTCCGTGGATAGATACGGAATTCAGAGCTGAAATTTCAATAAGCTTGTTAGTCATCATCACAGGACCGAGTACTCAAGACGACAACAACCTTGAAGGAGATGACATCTATAAGTACAAAGTGAAGCCTCAATAATCATGGCCTTCACGAAGTACTTTGTAGAATCCTCCTCTTGGGATTGGACAGATTTTGATTATGAGTTGTTTTACCGATTTCCCTCATAAAAATAATGCCATGCGAATTTTTGTCCGATTATTTTCGAACTCAGAGTTCGCAGGTCAGGTCTTGATTCATTTTCTCACTGGAGAGCTACTGATGCTTCCTCACCTCGCGTTCCTGGACCACTTTGAAGATGTCAATGTCGGTAAGTCCGGTATATTGTCGGTAAGACCGGTATATCATAATGTGGTTTTCCAGCTCAACCCGTATCGACAATATAAAAATACGCAAAATGATAATCACTTCACAATTTCAGGAGCCGGCCTCGTTCTCAACATAATTTTAGTTATTCTTGCGTGGAAGTATGCGAGGAAGGAGATCTGAGCCTACAAATACTTAATGATCCTTTTCGGGCTCAACGAAATCTCTTTTATCAGCACAACACATTTCATGCGAATGGTTGTGCATCCTAATAAAAACAATACATTTATTGTAGAGAGTTATAACGAACAAGCACACCCTTTTTCTGGTGACTACGGGACCGCTTGGGACCTACAAGGTAGTTCAAACGTATCATTCCCTGTAATTATCATTGATAATTGCAGTATGCGGCATCAATTTATTGCTCGTCATATACATCGTGCTACACTCTGATGGACTTCCATTTTCTCTACCGCTACTGGGCAGTGAAGAGGTGCACTTTTCCTCCTGTGCCCGTAAATGTAATGAATGGAATGTTGTTTTCATAATGCAAATGGTGTTTACGCAAAATCAAACATTATTTAATGATTGCATTGCAGTCCAGCCAAAGTACAGCTCTTCACTACACCGCGGTTCATTGCGATGCTGGTTGTTATAACGCTAACCGAAATCGCAGTCTGGTTCGCTCTCTGTGTCAATACGTACATTCCCAACGAGATCGCTCTCGGCGAAATTGCTACAATTGTCCTAGCTAAATATGGATGGGATGCTCGGGGATTTGATTGCATTATGGCCGATTACGTGGTATGACATCAATATCCTTTTTACTACAAAGAACAATTTGTAGCGCGATGGCCAGCTAAATTGGATTGCTATTGGAGGACAGACGGGCTCTTTGGTTATTATTCAAGCCTGCTTCGGTTTTATGATTATCATGGGAGTTCGAACGTTCGCTCACCTCCGCACCTCCAGTCTCATTTCGGAGTCAGCGAGACAAACATGAAATTCCTCAAGTTGTTGATCATACTGGTGACGATTTCAGTATACCGGGAAATTCCGTCTCGGCATAACTTGGCAAACCGTGAAATTGATGTCTTTCGCACGCTGTTGTCAATGTATGTGAACAATTTACAAATAACCGCTCTAAAACACGGGTTAATCAAGACTGAAACTGTGATGGGATCTTGTTGAGTCCTTTGTATCTATTAGATAGTTTTTGCAGACGTTAATCCCCCTCGGTTGTCTTTTAATAAACAAATCCCATTTTCTAGTGGATCGAAATATTTTTTCCTTATTGAAACCGCAGCGAAAATATTTCCAATACTGGCCTAAATCCACGCAATGCAAAACAGTTTTAGTTTTTGTTACTGCTTCACTCAATATCTTGTTATTTCATCTGCCTATATGGTGGAAGCAAGTGTAGATTCTCGACATATTAATTTCTCCGCAATAATTCCATATTGTAATTTTCTCCCGTAGAGTTCTCCGTGGAGCAGCTGAGTATAACCCCGAGCAGATTGCATTTACTCATAATTTCCCGTTACACTGAATGGATCATTGCCCATATTCTGTGATTACTTGCCAGAACCAAAGACTGGTTGGTGTTACCTCGCACGCCCATTTTCATTGTCCGGACACCTTCGTTAAAACAAAGGTTTCCGTGACAAAACGTTATGCATTATCGGCGATCCAATCGCGTCTAATATTTCATTTCGTCCGCGACTGTTCTTTCTCCATTGAAAAGGGATTGTTGTCATCGTCTGGTCAGATAGAATCCATGGAGCGATTATTTATGTTTGCTGCGTGATGCTGACGGACAGTGCCAACTCAACTCCAGTGGGACATTGCTAATATGTTTTTATAGATGCTTCCATACCTAGTCTTCTTTAACTATTTCGAGCATATCAATCTCGGTAAGAGCTCAAAAAATCAATATGCATTGACCTATATTCTTGCAGGGGCCGGCCTTGTTCTCAACACAATCCTTGTCTTCCTTGCGTGGAAGTATTCTCGGAAAGAGATCGGCGCTTACAAATACCTAATGATGCTATTCGGACTCAACGAAATCTTCTTCGTCTGCATCACTAACGTGGTTCAAATAGTTTCGTGATGCACTTATTCGAAGTCGTATTTGTCCTATTGCAGCGAATTATCACAAACAATCACACCTTTGCAATGTTCGCCACTGGACCGCTCGGATTCATTAAAGTTGTTCAAATGATATTTTTTCAAACTACCGAGATATTCAGCACTCTGCTGCCTATTATTGTGCTTCGTACACGTCGTTGACAACCCTCATGGACTATCATTTCCTCTACCGATACTGGGCTGTAAAGAGGTACAATGGGTAATTTTAGTAGAGATCTCTTTTAATATTTCAGTCCTACGAAAATACAGCTCTACTCCACGCCGTGGTTCATTGCTATTCTTTGCACTATCACACTAACAGTTATGGTGCTGTGGTTCGGTATCTGCGTCTATACATTCGTTCCCAATGATTTCGCACTCGGAGACATAGTTCCAATTTCGGACGTAAAATATGGAAGGGATCTTCAAAAATATGCCCACATCATAGGCGATTACTCGGTATGATCGCGCTTTGAACTTTTAGTACTCATGATTTCATTTACAGCGAGAAGGCAAGTTAAATTGGATTGCTATCGGGGGATTTTCTTGCTTCTTGCTAATTCTCACTGTTTGCGTCGGCTTTTTGATTGTTATGGGGCTGCGGACGTGGAGTTTCCTTCGAACCTCCAGCCTCATATCGGAATCAGCAAGACAAATGCACATGAGACTACTGCAATTGCTGATCATACAAGTGATTATTGGAGCAAGAAAATGCAGTGGGCAAAACACGCGGTTTCCCGAGAACATCCATTTGCGAACGGCTTTTTGAACCCGAAAATAGGTCAACTTTAAGACGCGTTTTTTGTAAGATTCGAGCATGCCCGGACAAGCTTGTATAACCGAGGGGCAGGGACCGGGGAGCCGGGGTTTTTGTGTGTTGGTGTGCCCCTCGTCCCCGACTACCAACATATACTTTGTTTGGGGAATAGTAGATTCTAGAACATTCTAGAACAAAAAATGTGAGCAAAATTCGATATTCCATATTATTTGACTCCTTGACATCCGGAAGGATGTTACATTTTTTTACGTTTTCGTCCTCGGGGGCAACTTATTTTCATTTTTGGTCCAAGAAAAATCGGTTATGGGGTCTAATTATAGCGGTCTGTAAAAGTGCTTATTCGGTTTTTAATGTTTTTCTCGAGAAAGTCATGGGGCTTGAACCACTGATTTCATATGCAAAATGTAGACTGATGTCTCTAGGGTACCATATAAAAATTTCAAGAAATTTAGAGGAACCTATTTTTTGCAAAGTGCATGTGTGTTCAAAAACCCCGATTTTATAGCAAAGTTGATGCCAATAAACTATTTGTATCTTTCTCCCACGAGCAATTCAAATATTCTAAATTTATACAAACTTCTTGTATTGAACCCTCCTACCACTTCCACATATGCAATGTTCGGGGGTTTGCAAAAACTGACTGCCGATTTGATAGGTAAGGGGGGACCTCATGGATTTTTTCAATCCATGATACGGGTATCATGGTCCAAAATGTGCAAAAATGAAATTATTCGAAAACGTCTTCAAACACGTTTTTATGACCATGCGAGCATTCCTTAGTCGATTTAAACACACTTCATTTTTGCACATTTAGACTATGATACCCGTATCATGGGTTGAATAAAATCCATGAGGTCCCCCCTTACCTCTCAAATGGGCAGTCAGACTCGGCAAACCCCCGAACATTGTATGTGTGGAAGTGGTAGGTGTGTTCAGTACAAGCAACTTTTACACACTTGGAATATTTGAAATCCACCAAGTAGAAAGATACAAAGAGATAATTGGCATCAATGGCATCACTCATCTTTTTGTATCTTTAAGCCACAAGGGTATCAAATATTCTAAATACATAAATATTACTTGTAATGAATCTACCCATCATTTCCGCACATAGAATATTGGGGGCTTGCCATACCACACTGCCTTTGGACCATGATACCCGTATCATGGATTGAAAAAAATCCATGTGGTCCCCCCTTACCTCTCTAATCGGCAGTCAGTTTCGACAAACCCCCGAACATTGTATATGTGGAAGTAGTAGGTGGGTTCAATACAAGAAGTTTGTATAAATTTAGAATATTTGAATTGCTCGTGGGAGAAAGATACAAAGAGTTTATTGGCATCAACTTTGCTATAAAATCTGGGTTTTTGAACACTCACATGCACTTTGCAAAAAATAGGTTTCTCTAAATTTCTTGAAATTTTTATATGGTACCCTAGAGACATCAGTCTACATTTTGCATATGAAATCAGTGGTTCAAGCCCCATGACTTTCTCGAGAAAAACATTAAAAACCGAATACGCACTTTTACAAAACGCTATAATTAGACCCCATAACCGAGTTTTCTTGGACCAAAAATGAAAATAAGTTGCCCCCGAGGACGAAAACGTAAAAAAATTTAAAATCCTTTCGGAGGTCAAGGAGTCAAATATTATGGAATAGCGAATTTTGCTCACATTTTTTGTTCTAGAATGTTCTAGAATCGACTATTCCCCAAACAATGTATATGTTGGAAGTCGGGGACGAGGGGCACACCAACACACAAAAACCGCGGCTCCCAAGTCCCTTGGAAGTACCTTGTCCGGGGGGGCCCCCTTTTGCTCGATTTTTACAAAAAATGCGTCTTAATACCGGATAATATTAACAGAAATAGAAGTCGATAAATCACGCAATTTTTACTAGACTGCACTTTCAAATGCATTGAAAAGTCTAGACTGACCATGTTGCGACTGATTTCGGAGCGAAATGGGTGTCTAATTAGTCGCGCAGACTAGACTGCTCAATGCACCCAAGCTACTAAGCTTTGAAATGCTGTACCTTACGGTAGAAATAAGCTACAGAGGCGAGAAAGATACCGAATTGCTCCTCCTGAAGAGCTGATTTCGAAGCGCCCAAAATATCAGATTCGAAAGTTGCTGCCAGACCTTCTTTAAGCCAGGAAAACTACAAAAACGGAGGGATAATTGGAAATTTCTTTTGTTGCTCTCATTGGTTTGGATGGTGAATCCAGTATCATTTGCACAGGGAGAGTCACCATTCCTCCCATTAAAGAAGGAGTAGGGAGCAAGATTCCGGTCCGTAAAACAGCTGTGGCCATTGTGGACAAAATATTCTAAAATGCAGACACAGGCGAAAGTGCACTTGCGTGTCTGCATTTTAGAATATTTTGT
>JACMIG010002957.1:0-10864 GCA_014805385.1 Levipalatum texanum | reverse complement strand
GGGGGGGGAGAGGAGGGAGAGGAGGGAGAGGAGGGAAGGAAGGGGAAAGGGCAGAGATTCAACGGCTACTGGGAGAAGAACATGTGGAGAACATAAAGATCAGAAGCCCAATTTGTTCGCGGTTCATGTCGACTTTTCGTGGGGGAATTCCAGATGCAGATGCAATGGATCGTGAAGAATGACGGGATATGCAGATGGAGGAAGAGATGCTAATGAGAAGAGGAGAGGGATGGAGGGGGGAGGGGGAGGACTTACTATGAAGGAGATCTCGACGGCGATGTCGAAGCAGGCGAGGACTGCCAGGTAGAGGAGACTGGAGGACATGACTCCCATGCGCCAAAAGACCAAGAGGAGACATGAGTTCTGCAGGATCCCTGCAAAGACATCCTGAGGGGGCAATGGAGCTTGATTGGTTGGAGGGGTCTTGAAACATTTCTCCAACGACAAAGAATGCGGAAGGGAGATGGTAGCGTCCGATAGAGGGCTTCCCTTTGTGGAGGGGGGGGGGACCTGCGATGCAGAGACTGCCTCCGATGCCACAGACGAGGAAGAGTCGGAAGAGGTCGGAGGCCCAGTCCTCCCGACAGGGCAGCTCCTCATCCATCCACTCCGTGTCTATGGGAGGGTAGTGCATGGGGGCGGTCCTTCCCCTGCCCCGCCCCCTCCTCCCCGTATTCGCTTCTCGTTCACATCGAAGCCCATCCATTGTTTTCGGCATCGAGGCCTTTTCCCTCTTGTAATAAGACTCTGCTCTCTTTCGAGTGCATCGTCGAGAACTCGAACTGTACGGGCCGTCCAAGGGATGCACCATGTAAATAGCTTTTATAAATGCCCAATGGCACACATCTCATCCCAGAATACAAATGTATATACAAATACGAATATCTTTAGGGACTATCCTTCTCCTGTAGTAAAAGTGATGTCAGTGGTTGCATTCAAAGTGCAAGTGAAGCGGTGCGGCCGTGCAAATAAATAATTGTAACCCCTGTGAGGGAATGTGTCAGGGATTTGTGGGAGTCTCGGAAGCTCCGATGAAGCAGTGACTGCATTTTTAGCTCCCGCGTCTCGATATAAAGTTAATCTTACTACTATTGTATTCAAGACTCTATTCACAGGATAGTAGTGTTGATGGCGAGTGAGTTCGAGAGTGGAAAGATTGTTGATTAGGGAATGCACGCACGAATTCGTGTTAGAGACTGCGGTAGATGATGAAGAAGAGGGAGAGGACGAGGAATGCGGCAGTGCCCATGAGGAGGAGCCTATTCTGGATTACCTGCAAGCACTACAGTAGTACGGGAGGAAGAGGGAGGAGGGACCTTGCGAATCATCTGGTTGAGGAGCTTGCTGGAGCGAGAGAGATCTGCATCCGCCTCGCGCATTCGATTGCGTGCCCTGATGATAGGGGAATGAGGAGAAGGAACAGTGCATAAAAGCCCCCCCCCCCACCCCCGCCAAATCGGCCGAAATATGAAAAACTCCTCGCCGAAAATATCGTCGTAAACCAACTGCCCAAGGCAGAATATGTGCTAAAACCCACCGCCCAAGTTTTTTTCACGGTACTAACCCTTTATGCGCTGATTGTGAGGGGGAAGGGAAGGGGGGTTACCTCCCAATGGTCTCCCGTTGTGCTCCAAGATTACCCAGGACCTCCGTGCCAATCTGCAACAACTTCGTTATAGACATTGAGATCAATCAAAATGTCAAACATCTAAATATTTGTCCACAGTACTCAAGCTGTTGTTCGCAACATTCCGAATGCAGATGTAATATCACTCCTGCTTTTAACGAGCGAGTCCTAATTGTGCCAAACGGGATGAGCTCTTATTTCAAACACGAGGTTCACGAATTGTCTTTTAAAAATAAACAGTCCTCTTATTGTTAGGAGGGGCAAGTGAAGAGTCGAGAGCGAGTCTCTAATGGTTCTTTCAGCCACTGGATTGTTGTTGCCACGCCACAGGCAAAATAGACAAACATCTCGGGACCGCCGGGACTGGTACCTGTTCGGTCTCGATGGCTATCCGATAGGCATCCTGCAGCTTCCTCCCCGTCCTTTCCATTCTCTCCGTATTGGCAATCAACTGCTCTTCCTGTTGGTCCATGGACAGCGATTCGTCCAGGGCGAACAACTCGTCTCTGAACCCATTTTTCAGGGAAGGCGGAAGAATGGATTCTCTCATGGGAGAACCGAATGACCAAGTCTATTATATTCTCCCCATTTTAAGGTTCAATATAATTTAGTTAAGGACCTGTCAGCTGCTTCGCGTAGCCTGTTGACAGCCTTGCTGAGTTCCTCATCGAGTCTCTTCTTGTCGCTTTGGTAACTCCTCACTCGCAGGGTGTACTTTGATCGCTCAGCGCTGCAATTAATTCCATTGAACTATGTGCATGCCCCGTATTTCTGCAAAGGTCGTACACAATTTGCTAACTAATACACTATTGCGTGCCATGCGCTAAAACGCCGCCAAAATTTAATAACGAAGGTTATGCCTACGTATTCATATTCCTGAGCGTGCATATCTGTGCGAAAACGATACGCTAATGTTTTGAAGTTATATCCCTGTCAAAACTGAACACGAAGATAAAAAGCTGACTACGATTAAATATTGTTTCAATATTGCTGTTGAGAGTATTTTTTCTGCTGCAATGTTCCGTGCATGAGAGTGCGCACCTGTTCTGGGGAAGGTCGCGTACGGCTAACTCCATTTGGTCGAGCAACTCTCCAACGTCCACCAGCAATTTCTGTATAGATAATAACCTGCCTCTCGATTTCCTAGGGCACGAATTACCTGAATCTCTTGGACGGCAGAAACTCGTTGGGATGACTGCAACGAAGTAAGGTGTCCAATCTTCGACGTGATCTGAAATCATCCGCTCGGTTAAATGAAAGAAACCATATCTTGAAGATTTACTACATAGGATATTGAAGTTTGAATGATTGAGCATCAGGGTACCTCGGCTGTCTGCAGTGAGTACTGCCTCTCGAACTCGCGTAGCTGCGTAGCATCGACGGCCATCTCAATCAAATTATGATTATATAGCAATTGCTGGTCAGTTGAAGGGCAATGAAGGTATTGGACATGGCATGGAAACCGGAAGACTCACAATTAGAATATCGAAGTCAATAATTTTATCCAAGTGCAATTCAAATGAACGAAATTCGACTTGTCGGCGACAACTTCGGAGCGTGCGGCGAGTTATCGCACGCTCCGAAGTGAGCAGAAAACAACAAAAAAACTTTAATAACCTATTTCGACGATTTGCTCGAGGAAAAACTAAACGAGGATCTCTATGATCTGTAGTGGGCGAAAGCTCGATTGGCTTCGCAGGTCTTGTGGAGTTCCTGCTTGGCTTGAATGGTGGCTCCCTCGTTCTGCGATGCCAGGAGCAGCTCCTGGGCAAGGGCATCACGGAAGAACATCTCTCCGCCCTAGAGAAAGCACCGACTGTCGGAGGTAGCAAATAGCTTCTCTTTTTATTCACTGATCATAGCTTACATACCTTTGCCTTCTGCCTGCAAATATCACGCATCATCTTCATGGCGCGGAATTCGGCCTCTTCTTCTTCGATGGGGAAGGGTACTTGATACGTCGTTCCTCCTGTAATGGACAAAACATCAATATACGATTCTACGCTTTCATACGACGTCCATAAAAATTTGTCTGTAAAATGTATTGAAATACAATAATACAACACCTCTCGTTACTCCCTGCAGTTTCATCAACGGGCGACAATTGAAGATTGCCATCTCGGCTACGCGGAACGCCGATAACTCCACCTTATCCTGCCACAAATGAACGTTTTCAACAATATCGAACACTTGCCTTCTGATCTTCGGGAGCCTTCAGCCACGTGCTGTACTGCCGTCTTTTCACGGTTTCCAGGGCTGATTGGATATTTTCTCGCGACACTTCCTGCATAGATTGATTTATGACGGAACAGGAGAATGTTGAAATGGCAATCCGAGTTGGTATTCTAGCTTCGATAATGCATTCTATTCTAGTGGTACAATTTCTATTTTATTGAACTGACCTTCTTGCCGTGCTTCATGCAGACACGAATGAGCTTGTCGACGACGTGATTTCTGCGGATATATTTTGATAGAAATGTAAAAAAATTATAATACCTAGTGTACATTTAGATTTTAAAATGTAAATCTTTTCATAGTTACCGCAAATGGGAAGAGTTTACCTGTAGAAAGTGGGCGTTTGATCGGCTTTCATGGCTTTTATGAAGAGGAAATTCCTATCATCTTCGGAATCCAATGGCTTGTTGAGCTAAAAACCTTCATTAATATTTGAAGAAAAATGCTACAAAACCTGGCTAACGTCTGATACTGGTTCCCGGAAGACGCGAGCATCGTAGCGTGAAGAACTCGGCCCGGATGTTCCGAGATGCCGTGTACACTGTCGCAGAATCATGCCTGGAAGGTTGTATAATTGAGATAAGCTACCATGGAACACGAAAAAGAGTGCAAAATAAATCCATATTTGCAAGCAACGTGTGGAAATTCATGCCCGCCAAAGGAACGACGACTCTAGCCATTCTGTGTTTAGTGGTGATAAACGCAGTAATGAGAGCGCATGAGATGACAGCTCTTTTTGCACACGCAGTTGAAAATTTTTTTTTCTAAAAGCTGCAATATGTGTTTATGAGTGAAGCAAAATTTAGAGGGGAAGATGATCGACTTCGAGTACGTCAATCGCAGCCGCCATTTAGGTGGACCTTTTGTCCAAATCCTATTTCACATCGCGTCTCAGTGCGATCATTCTCTCATTTTCTCGCCCTCGCACGAAGCACTCGTGCCGAACTGTCTGTCCTCACTCACTCCTCAAATTGTCAAGGCATTCATCGACGAGAACAGAACTTCCCTGATCCCATTAATGAATACATTTTATTCACGGTCTTTTCTGTCCTTTGCTTGATCATTTTCAACTTGTTCTGTTCTATGACGCGGCTATCGAAACTTGCCATACCGATAGGAGTGTATTGAAGTTGTAGATGGACCAGCTCGTGAACAACCTCAAGAGCGCCGCCTTGAGTGTGGGTGAAGCCTTCACGCCTGTGCTGAGGGAGAGCAAGTTCCGTGAGACGGGAGTACTCACGCCCGAAGGTAAAAAGAAACGGAGAATAACGAGTGGAATGGCGTTGCAGAGTTCGTGGCAGCGGGCGACCACCTCGTCCACCACTGCCCCACCTGGTCGTGGGCCAAGGCTGATCCCAAGGGGTATCCCTCACCCTCTCTTCATCCATCTTCCCCCTTCTTCCAGGGTTCGTGCCTATCTGCCGGAGAACAAGCAGTTCCTGATCACAAGGAACGTCCCCTGCCACAAGCGATGCAGCCAGATGGAGTACGATCCCACTCAGGTATTCTTAATTCTCCATTCAACCAACCAATCATCTAGTCAAAAGCCATTGTCAGGCACCCAAATGCGGTGAAGTCCCACACTAGTGTGGGAAAATTCAGCTCTTGATCTACCGCTTTGATTTTACCGTGTGGGTCTGATGTGAAACGATCTGAGCTTCGAGAAGAACTTATTTTCCCACGTGCGTGGGAATACTTCGCAAGTGGGTGCTCGACAATACCGCACGGCCTTCTTAAGAAATGAATTAATTCAATATTTCCGAACATGAATATTCTTTAGGAAAAAATCCTATCGGGAAATGAGGTGGGAGCAGAGGAGGGATTCGCGGGCGACGAGGACTCCGGATGGGTAAGGCACTCTTTCTCATATTATCGAAGTCCCCAAAATTCAATATTTTACAATCCCGTGGGCTTCGGAATTACCTCATTCAGTATCGATTTCCTATTCAACCATATAATTCCAGGTGGACACTCACCACTTCGCGAGCACTGCCCCCGTGAAGGTGCTGGAGGAGCCGCAGGAGCTCGAGTCAGCGACGGAGGAAGGAGACGAGGTAAACGGCCTACCATCAAACCCTCTACCAATCATTAACAGGAGGAGGCAGTGGACTTGGACGATCTCGTTGACTCGGGGGCTCTGGAGGAGGACGACCCGGGGAGGTTCGTCGTCCAGGCCACCGCCAACACCGAGAGCGAGGTGGAGAAGCCGCGTACCTACGACCTGCACATCACTTACGACAAGTACTACCAGGTGAGGATTGAAAGGGGATGAGGGGAAGGGAGCGGGTGCAGGGGAAGGGAGTGGGTGCAGGTCCCTCGCCTCTGGCTCACGGGCTACGACGAGAAGAGGAGACCACTCAATACGGAGCAGATGAACGAGGACTTCTCCGCCGACCACGCCAACAAGACCATCACCATGGAGACTCATCCCCACCTCGATTCCCCTCCCGCACCTTCCGTCCATCCATGCAGACACGCCGAGACAATGAAGAGACTCATGGACCAGCTGTCGGAGAACGGGAAGGAACTCCACGTCGAGCAGTACCTTCTCATCTTCCTCAAGTTTGTACAGGCAATCATCCCGACTATCGAATACGACTACACAAGGAGCATCCAGCTGTAATTCATCCCTGTACCCAACGATACTTCAAAGGAGCAACATACTCATGGTGGTATAGTAAACATCGTCGTAATGATGGTAACCTACAATAATTTGCAAGCGTCGACGTTTACTACACCACGCAATGTTGCTTCCTTCAATTGCCCCCCCCCCCTCCCCCCGCTCACAATCAGCGCGTAATAGTATTCTGTTTCCGTTTCCTGGGCAATTTTTTTATCAACTCTTGTGATGCGAAAATTGTCCGGCATTTAGTTTTAGTCCTCGTGCCGTTAGTTATGCGACTTGTTTACCATTCGTTCACATTGGGATTATATTTGCAATTGTATATAAACATTGAAGACGAGTCGTTATTCGCAAACACTGAAATATTAGCGAAGCCTTTATCAATGGGAAAGCAGAAGTTGTTCATAAAGAGCCGCGAGAGAAAGAAGTTTACGACAAGTAGAAGGGCTTCTTTTACTCGCAAGAACCGGGAAAAGCGTACGCAGTCTGATACTCTAGAAGAACACAACGAAAAGAATGGCTTCAACAACTGCGGGGGAAAGCTCTGCATTGCATCTTTGGAATTGCGGGTTTATTATGGAAGGTTACTGTATCTAAGCTCTTAAGTGGTGAAGATCAGGGTTGAATGGAGATGCAGTCACTCTGAAGAGTTGGCTAATGAGAAACATAACGAGATTCTGACAGTGGCTACTCTGTGCAACAATGGAAATACTCTGACTACCCTATAAAATGAAAGCTGCCAAATACTGCGCGTGCGATTTCACCGATTGGCTAATACAAGATTAAATACTAATATAAATGCCATTCAAAAAAGAGAATGTTGTGAGAGGAGGGAAGACTGACAGACTCCTCCAAGAACGCCAATCCTCCCACTCTTCTAGACAATGCGACCATCGATTGTACTACAGAACCCCTCCAAGTTCTGTAGATTTCGAGGCCACACAGCGAACAACATGAACAGCAATGGAACAAATAACAGTATCTGAATACTACATTGCACGGGATTTAAAAATATATATAAAGCAAAATTAGAAGGGGGTATGACGATGGTGGTTGGTTCTCCTCAAGGGGAGTGGGTGCGTGTGAAGGTGGTGCGTGTGACATTGCCCTGCTCGTCCTTGGTCTCCTTGACTGGCTGCTCCTCCAACTCCTTGAGACTCTGCTCATTCTCAGTGCCAGTGAACTGGACGTGACTGAGGACGGGATCTGTGACACGAGTCTCCACTCTCCTCGAGTAGGTCTCCACCGATCCATCGGGCGAGACCTCAAATCTCCCTTCTCCCCTCCCTCTCTCCCTCCACTCACTCTCCGTGTCTCGAATGTGGTGAGTGTGATTGGGTATCCCCCCGAGGAGGTCATCTCCCCCGACAGAGAATCGACGTCGTCGTCGTGGAAGGTGGAGCCGGAGAAGATCCCCTGTGTGTCCTGGCTGGTGAGCATCTCCTGACTGGTCCCTCTGCCCTCCAGCAGAGAGTCCTTGTCCACGGCCACGTTCTCCAGTGAATCGTGTGTGCCCTCGGGAGAGTGCACTCGCAGGGAGGACTCCTCCATCGAGCTCTGAGTGTCTCCCTCTCTCCCCTTCCTCCATCCCTCCTGTACCTCCATGATGGGTGGCATTCCTCCAATGGCCATTCCCATCTCGAGAGAATCGGCCGAAGTTTCCATGAGGGCGGCCGCCACGGCGATGTCCTCGTCTGTGATCTTCACGAACTGAAATGGCCAGGAGTGAAGGAGTCGAAGGGTCTCCCTCACGTCTCCATCGATGCTATCGGGCGATGGTGCCTGAGGAGTACCGGCGCGGTCATCTTGGATGGCACGGGACTCGATCTGTGAACGGATGACTTCGAGGAAGAGAGAGGGAGACGAGGTCACCTCGGTGGTGGAGTGGACGTCGTCCTCGTCGTCTCCTCTCGTGCTCATGTCCTCGCACTCGCTCTGCATTCCCACCTCTTCCCCCTCTCTTTCCTCCCTCACCTCCTCTCGAATATCCGAGAGCATCATGAGTTCCTCTCCCTGGGGCGACATCTTCTTGACCTCCTCCTCGAGTCTCTCGAACTCAGCGAGTGAGTCCCTCGATCCGTCGACACTCCTCCTTGGCCCTTGGCCTCCGAACAGTTCGAGGTCCGATCCAGAGAGACTTCCCTCCGCTGCGATCTTGGCCTCCATCCTCTCGAACTCTTGCAGACTCGTCAGACTGACGTTGTCGGAGGAGAGATGCTGAAGAGGGCGAGGAGGTGAGGAAGGGAGGAGGATGAGGGAGGTACCTTGTACTTGCCGAGACGGGCGAGAGTGTCTCCCCCATTGGAGGATCCACTGCCTTGAAGGGAGTCGGAGTCTCCCTCTGCCTCCTCCTGGACTGTTTCCAGCTCGAGAGCCTCGATCATCTCTGGTTTCTCTTCTTCTTCTCCTTCGACAGTCTCGACGACTGCTTCCATTGGCTCCTCGGCCACTTCTGCCACGTGGGTGGGCGGGGAGACGCGTGGCTCTTCCGGCGCCTCCTACAATGGGGAAGGATGAAGGGGGTGGGAAGGGAGGACGAACCCGGACAGACTCGACGCTCTTGCGTGTTGCACTGTATCTCTTGCTGCTGGCTGCAATTCCCATGGAGAGCCTGTCGAGGGAGTCGGCAGATCCCCTCTCCTCCCTCTCCTCCCTCTCCACTCCAACAGCGGGAATGACTGTGTCCGCATGGCTCTCCGCCGACGAGAGGTCCGATGCCTACAAGTCATTTCATCATCCGCATTCGTGATACATTTTTTACCGAACTAAAGTTTCACATTGTATTATTTCTGAAAAGACTGCTCCAATCTATAATTGGGTTTCTCAATTGCTCTCCTCTCAAGAAACAGACCAATATGTTTTTTGAAATGTAAAAATTAGTGATTAAAATTTAATAAAGCAGTTGTTAATATTGTCGATTTTTCCACGTTGTTTTTGCTTATATTCGTGCTTAAATTAATACTTTTTACTTGCGATACTCGCGCTCGTGTCGCACATTATACGCATACTATTTGTCTTGTACCCCCCTGGCGAACGTAGGAAGCAGAGTCGGATGCGCTCTTGGGGCTTTCGTCGTCTTCCTTTGCCTCTTCTCTTTCTATCACTTCGAACTCTTCTTCTTCGGGCCGCTGGCTCAGTTCCGATTGAGCCGTTGGCAGATTGGCGAAATCAATCTGTGACGATTCCCTTGAGAATGGCGGGTCTTCGTCCCTGAGCAGTCTCTGCCCAGGTCGTGGTGGGACGGGGGAGACGGGGCGGCCCTCGTCCATGGCAGGTTCCGTGAGCAGTTGCCCTGGGGCGGGACTCGGTGTCTCTTCCTCGGGTTCATCTGCCATGTCGAGCAGAACGTCGGGAGTCGATCGGACGGACTCGATGTCGAATATGCGCACGGCGTGGGGTTGGCTGTCTTCATGGGCGATGGCTACCCTGTCGGATGCAACGGGAGAGAGGGCAGCGAGGGGGGAGTCGCCTCCTCGAGGAGTGGCCGTGTCTGTTCGAGAGGGGGCACCGGAGGTCGCACTGGCGTATTCGCTCTCTGCACTCGTCCATCCCTGTGCACTCTCGAACGTTTCGTCCTGTGACGTCACGCATGTGTCGTAACCCCCTCGGGAGTCCTCTGTGGCAGTGTAGTAGAGATCGGTGGAGTGGGACTGGGCGTCGCTGTCCCTGGGGACCTCGGCCCTCACCTCCCCCAGCACCTCCTCCACGAGGTCGGCCGTCACCTCCTCGAGGATGTCGACCCTCGTCGTCTCCTCATCCTCTTCGTCTTCATTTTCCTCGACGAGGGACTCCAATACATCGTCCCTCAGGACGGGCACCTCCGGCCTCCTCTGCTCTGCCAGAATGTCCAGTTTCTCCTGCAGATCGGAGCAGTAGTCCTGTTCGGGCTCGATGGAGACTTCTTGGCATGACTCCTGGTGCCTGAGAGGAGATCGCGGGATGTGCAGGGCCGAAGCAGAGGCGTCCTCCACCAGAGAGTGGGCAAGATCCCCTGAGAACGAATCGATGGCCGACAGCGAAGAACCGTCTACGGCAGTCGAGAGACGCTCATCCTGTGCAGTGGATGAGAACGACTGACGATGGAAATCGACGGATTCGGCTGAAGGCTCTTCGAAATGGGCGGCAACATCCTTGGGAGAGGACAGGCGGCGCTCCTCGTGCATCTGGTACTCCTCCGAGCTGATGACGTGCTCGGCAGACTCCGGACGTTCGAACTCCTCCCTGCGCTCCTCGTGGGCTTCGGGCTCTTCGAAATGGGCAGCAACATCCTTGGGAGAGGGCAGGCGGCGCTCCTCGTGCATCTGGTACTCCTCCGAGCTGATGACGTGCTCGGCAGACTCCGGACGTTCGAACTCCTCCCTGCGCTCCTCGTGGGCTTC
>JACMIG010002956.1:0-13519 GCA_014805385.1 Levipalatum texanum | reverse complement strand
ACACTTGGGGGTGCCCCCGCCGAAGGCGGGGGGCACCCCCTATAAGAAATACAACGGCAGCAATGGTAAACGAGGATTGTACGCTGCTCGAGTTGTAGAGAGTCGTCGAGCAAAAGCACTGCTTGTATTCAATGCACCAATGCTCAACTCCCTCCATTCCTTTGCCCCCGTACCATCCGTGTCGTTGACGGAGTCGCAGGTGTAGCCGGGGATGACGGTGGGGCAGTGGCCGCACTGCCGGAGGGACTGCCATCGACTCGGGTCTGTTTCACCCCTTGAGACACCAAGGGAGAACCCTACCGATTGGTTTGATCTTGATGTATCAGAAGTCACACCAGACACGTTGTGAATAGCCCGAGGAGGCGACCAAGAGTGCTCCGCCTCCTCACCGGAAGATGTCACTGATGGATGAATAATTAATGCGGAGAAGAAGCCTTTCGCCCTGAGCGATCTGTGGAGTATCAGGGTAGGGTAACTCGATTCTGCATTTATCTCATCATACTGCGAATTAAAATTCAGTCGTATGATATCATTCGACGTCCCCGCGATTGGAATGCATTGTTGTCGAGCGCCAAACTGTTGTAATGCGGAATATGCTTTATCGAAGCTCTACAAAATCAGGAGAAACACACCAAATAGCGATTTCCGTGCAATCATTTCGATATGTTGGTTGTCGAAAACGAGTGGCTCTCGCGAACAGCCAAGACGAGCTGCCGAATGGGATCGTTGGAGAGGCGGACGGCCTTCTGGTGGTCCATCATTATGAGACGATTGAATATGGAGAGGTATGCGAGCTCGCTCAGAGGACGAACCTGAAAACAGTGGTCGATCTTTTGTTCCAGTGAATACATTTTGTTGATAAATAGGGGTGAAAGCTTCCGACTTTGACAGTTTTGTAGCCTCGTGTGCGCATGGAGTCAGCGAATATTTTCTTGGCATTGTTCAAATGCGCGAGAATGCAGTCATAGTAGTGTTCCTGATCGAGGTAGTTCAGTTTTTAAAGGATTTTCGACGACACTCACACAAGTCTCCGAGATATCGAATATTTCTGCCTCATATTCGACGATCGCGTCGAGCACGTATTTGAAATCGGAGTAGCTGACCGCCTCATGGGTCGGAGATGTGGTCCATCTAGTGGAGAGGATGGACCGACATATTCTGAAGGTTATGTTCACCTACACAGCGGAGACGAAGGTAATCGATGGGGCAGTCGTTGCCCCAGTCCTTGGGAGAGGAGGGAGGAGAGAGGGTGAGGTCGGCCGTGAGACGGACGGCGAAGGGGGCGATGGACGGGTAGACGGAGGCGTAGGCGGTGAGAGGCATGGAGAGAAGCAGGCACGCTGACTGATTGTGAGAAATTCTTGCCATTAACTAGAGGACAGTCAACGTTGGAGCAGTCATCGCCGAGGTGCGAGATGAATACTTCACACTTTTGTGGCTCAAGATTTAAATCTAACCACGAATTTAGTGAAATGTTTATGTGATAAATGAACGTTTATTGAATTCCGCCCGAAAATAGCCATTTCGTCCCCTTCAGATTCATGATTTATCCATGCAATGACAATAAGAAAAGCAACGGCAGCAATGGTAAACGAGGATTGTCTGCTGCTCGAGTTACAGAGAGTCATCGAGCACCAGCACTGATTGTAATCAATGCCTCAATGCTCTGCTCCCTCCCTTATTCTTTCCTCATACCATCCGTGTCGTGGACGGAGTCGAAGGTGTAGTCGGGGATGACGGTGGTACCGTGACCGCACTTCTTGTGAGGGAGAGTCTGCCATAGACTCGCCTGTTTCACCCCTTGAGGCACCAGTGAAGAAGAGCCTAACCGAGTGGCTTGATCTTGACGTAGCAGAATTCACACCATCCCACGTTGCGGAGACAGGCAGACCAAGGAAGACGAGTGCTCCGCTTCCTCACCGGAGTAACACGTCACTGATGAACGAATAATCATAGCAGAGTATCTACTAGATGTCTGTCGCTCGGTGAGATCAATGCATTACAAGGGGTGTAGCACCTCGATTATGTTTATCTCACCGGACGACTAGGTTTCTTTTCAGTTATAATTGCTGCATTTGCCAATGACGGAAGGGCTGCTATGGAGAGCAAGAAAACGATGGTTCTCTTCATGAATGCAAGTTTCTTCGGCGCAACAACCCAAACCGGGCGCTTGCAGGTGAATAGTTTTGTTTGCAATGCGGAGATGTGGCTGCGTAATTTGGAATGGATTATTTCTGTCTTTACGTTGAGCAGCGGCTTCACATGAGGTGCATTTTCGTAACATTATTACATGATAGAGTTGGTTATTTGTCATTTTTGGAGAGGATTGAGCAATCGAAGAGACAGCTCTCAAAGGGCTGCTCATCGATTTATCCTCAAATTTTCTGGGTAAACCCAAAATTTATGATGAATGAACTCTCGGTGTTCGCACCTCGGCGGCATGAGAACTGTCCCTCTTGTCGATGGAATTCGAAAATCTCCAATGTCTCGTCCATGGTTCGGCCCCGTCTGGCCGTCCATCGCCCCCTTCGCCGTCCGTCTCACGGCCGACCTCACCCTCACCCCTCCTTCCTCACCCAAACAGTGGAACGTCCGCTGCACCATTGAGAAAGCTCGCCTCTACGCGGTACGAAACCGAGGCTCATCAGAAGTTTCCGGTACCTTGAGATAGAGTATTTTAGTTTTTTTTTAAACAGACTCTTTCTTTATCGAAGAATATATTCAGATTCGATCTATCCTCTCCGCTGTCCCTACCAGATCTCCCAGCCACGTTCAAGGTCGAGACCAATTCTTGGACTTTCTGCTTGGAAACATCTACAACGAAGAATCACGATTCTTCGATACCTCGCAGTCTTTCGTCAGTCTCTCAGAGTTCCGTATAAAGTGTATCCCTCAGGATGAATACAGCTGCAGGGTCGCAAGGGCCATCTATGACGTCTCTCTGAACTCACGACAAATCATGACTGTCAAAGTCAGTAAAATATATTTGTTCCTTATCATTAATCACATGTTCCTCTGCCTTGTCTTCAGGTCCGTCCTCTGGCCGAGCTCTCCTTCCTCTCCATCTTCAACAGCCTGTCGGTAGCAGACCAGGAGAAGGCCGCGAGCCCATCGACCGATCCCATTCTTCAACTCGCTACAACTGTCCTTTTTTTTCCAAACGCTCCTCCACTAACTAGTTGTCTATTCATTTTTGCTTAGATCCTTTTGAATCCATATTGTCGAGCACCAAGATGTGGGAGAGTGCAGCTCTTGATCTAATGCCATAGTAGCAGTTTGAGTCAGTAACGGAGCGGAGAGAGCTTCACTTTCCCACGGTACCGTGGAAATGCGCAGTGTTTTGGTGCTTGACAATGGCAATCCTCCGTAAAACCTTTTCTCTTCAGTTTTGAGCTTTTTATTTATCTCCCAAAATCGAAATATACAACCTACAATGCAATCTTGTAAAGTCTCCATTCTTTACAATTTGGACCCAGTGATCTGCATGAGGTTGATGCTCCACTGCAGAGGTTCTACGTTGTTGTCTACGAGTCGCGTGTGGAACTCTGTCATTCTGGCCGCGTTCTCCGCCAGCGCCGACACTGACGTCGTCATGAAGACGTGGAGGCCCGCTCTAGAATGTGGTCTCGTTTCGGATGGTGGAGAGGGAGGGGAAGATTGGGAGGCCACCTCGCCCACTTCTGGAACATGGACAGCACAAGGCAGGGCATGCGATCGGTTCCGCGGTGCTCGGACTTCATGAAGGCGTGCGAGAGCTCAAACGATGATTAGTCAGTGGAAATACAGTAACATCCCATTGGACGACTGATGCCTTCTCCGCATCCTTTTATTCCGCCAACAACGAACGCTTACCATTCCACTCTCATGAGAACGCGTCAATCCGATGAGCTCGTTCGATTCCTTCACAAACATTCCCAGCGACGGAAGTCGACTCAGGCGAATCCTAAATGCTCCGGTGAATTTCTGTCAAATATCCCAGGAAGAATACTTGTTGGCCTCCACGCCCTCGAACTTGCTCCATCGCCATTGATCGTACACGAACTGGAGCTGTTCTTCAGTCAACGCATCCAAGCTGCGAAGTTCGAACGATTCTTCGGGTTCGGGTACTTCCATCTGAAATTATCATTGGAAATATTTTTGCGAAGATTGCCGAAAAAGACCAAAGCCCTTACTATTAGACAAAAATAGTTCAGTTATACGGTATATCTTGTAGAGCGTAGTCGAATTGCTCAGATAGATTCTCAACCGAACATCAAACGTGAACTGGAGACGAGCAATATTCAGTCGAAACTCGAAAAAACGGTTTCCAGACGCTTTTTCCTCACTTTGTGGTCCCTAGTTATACCTCGGTCAAGTACTTGTGCTGTGCCTCGTTGTGGTAGAAGACGTATCCGTCGCTCTTGGCGATGTTTTCGAAGTGACCAAGAGAAGAGTCCGCGAGGATCCAGCAAGCCTGTTGGCCTCCTTCGATAGGAGGATCAATGAGATCTCACCTCATCCCTGACGTTGTTGTCGCAGATGAGCATGAACTGCTTCGTTATCTTCGGAGTCATGACAGCGAGAAGTTGGGGAAGGCTGACACGAAGATGGGTGAATGAGTGACCGGTGGGAGGAGTGCGGATGACCACCATGGGACTGAAAGCAGAATTGGATGTAGGAAAGGCGACGAGATTTGCTTCTCGATACAATGTTTATCTCGCGCATTGGGGAATTACCAGTGATGAGGAGCGGAGAAGAAGACGAAGGCATAGGGAGTGGCATGGAAAAAGCGAATTTCCTCCGAGGGAATCCATCCGCGAAGACGGAACTCAGCCATGTTGGCCACGTGGAAATTGTGGAATTCCCATTTCGTAGCTCCTGATCGAATGAAATAAAGTACTGTAGTTTACCGTAACAATCAATAAACGATATTTACGCACCAATTTTACTATAAAGCCTACCGTGTTCAGTCAATTCGGCAACGAGTTCGACTACTTCCTCGTTCGTCCTGAACTCTCGTAGGCCGCCATCGACGAGAGGAGAGAAGGAGGGCGAAAAGGCAGACTTCGTCATGTCTCGCCATTCCTTGATAAGTCGTCCTTTTATTCACATGAGATAAGGAGCGTCAGTAGATCGAGCGACATTCGAGTGGCGGCCTGTTAGTTTGCCACGATATCAGATTGTTGAGATGTGATCAAACGACTACTGTGGATTTACGTAGACTATGACATCAGGATCGTTGAATTCCCGGTTCTACAGATACACCGCTCATTTACCAAATCTATTCTTTTTATGTTTGGATCCTTCAAACCGTCCACGTTGGATCATTACTATAGACCCAGTGTAGCGGCCAAATGGACTGAAGGGTCTCGGCATACCCATAACCTTTAACTCTGCCTCCTTCTTCCCCGATCGCAGTCCGTGCCTCGATGGCAGCAGCTGTCTTGCAGTGCAGAGGGAGGGAAGGGAGAGACCCCCTGCCCCCGCCCCCACTTCACAGAGGACTGTCTGCTTCTCTGCCCCTCTCTCCTCCCCTACTCTTTCCCTCTTGGAAGACTAGGGAGAGGGGCGCGTCTCCGAATTGTTTTGGAACCCAACTCTCGCCGGCGAGGAGCGGGGGACGAGTCAGAGGAGGTTTCCCCTCCCGCTCTCCCTGCCTGCCTCACGACTCCTTGGCGATCGGTCAATAACCTCACAGCATGGCTACTGCCTTTGCCCCCTTTCGCAATGGCCCTCCCTCCATCTCGTGACAGAGTAATCGACCACCGCTGCTTGTTGTTGTGTGTTTGCAACGCCCTCTCTCTCTCTCTCCTCCTCGTAGACCTTCTCCTCCTCCCCCGCCACACCCATCGCCTCCCCTCCTTCTTTCCGTTGATTCGCCCCTCTTTTCTTGCCATGTTCAGAAGCTTCCGATCGGCCACTGTGTACATAGAGGCACATATGTTCTCCCCCCCCGATCGCGCCGATCCACTCGTTTTCCCCTTTTATTTCTTCCTTCCAGAATGTCCGTCCCTGTCACGTCCGACAAACCCGCAGCCCTGCCATCCTACGATTTCGCCCAGTTCGTCAATTACGGCAGACTCGCTCAGCTCGGAGCATTGGCCATCCAGGTAGGCGGCGCCTGCAACTCTCCGCACATCGGTCTCGTGGTGTAGTGGTTATCACATCTGTCTAACACACAGAAGGTCGGCGGTTCGAGCCCGCCCGAGATCAAGTTTTTGCTTTTTACTTTCCGAGTCGTTACAGACACTTGTTGTGTATTCGGAGTGGGATCGCATCGGATCTGGGTACTTCTTCCTCCTCCTCGTCCTCTTCGGCCTCCACGGAGCGAATGTCTTCGTTCGCTGGTGGGTTGCTCAGAATGTGAACGATTCTGCATTGGCTTATTCATCTCCATGATGACTAATGCGACGAAGGGAAAGGAATGTGTGCATTTATGGGGGTCAGTACAATATAATAAAAGAACAAATTGTCTTCAGGCGCGATGCGATCGACGGCCGTTTCGACATGAAACAGCTGCTGAACACGAAGAATGCCCAGCTGAGGGCTCAGTACGGATTGGGTGAGTCGAGGGGAGAACGCGTTGCATTCTTTTCACTAATCACCGTATCTGCTACGATACAAAAATTCCGTTTTTTTAACTTTAGAAAGCTGTACCTGAGTTGTCATTACATGCCTGCGGATAAGCTGAAAAAATACTGGGACGTAAAAACGTCAAATTGTCATTTGATTCCATTGCAGCTCTGTTCATTTCTCCCATTCTGGCCCTTTTTACGTGGTTCTTCTTCTGCCCCGAGGGAATGGCCTTCCTCTCTGGCTCTATCTACCTCATCTGCAACCTCACCAAGGTGGCCCTCTCCCCTATCCCTCCTCATTCCCTCCCCAGGTCGCCGGTGCCGTCGGAATTCTCTCCCTTGAGATCTACGAAGTGTCCAAGGAGATCATGGCCCAGAAGAAGAAGTAAACCACGAGAGTCTCTTCCTCCCTTCTCTTTCTTCTCATCCAATAATAATAATAATAGAATCCGTGTTTTATCTCATAATAGTCAAGTCATTGGTGCTGTCTGTATAAACCGATATTCGGGACCAGTAGTTCACATCCTGAGGGACGAGCTTCTTTCAACAGCGGCGGGTCGAGAGGAGGGTACTCCTTCCTCCCGAGGTGGAGACGGCACTGGAGGCATACGCCGTCGACTGCGAGGAGAACCTGGAGGAGCAACACTTTTGGAAATATGAGGAGGGGATCACACGTCAGGGAGAGATCATCGACTACACACGCAACTCACTATGGTGCTTCTGCTCTCCTCTAGAGGGTCTAAATATTGTCGAGATCCAAAGGCCACACAATTATAAAGTTTGAAGCCTCTTGATATTTTCATGCCCTCTTGGTTTTCGACAATATTATTTCTCAACTCCACTCGTTCCAAACTCACCGGATCGCTCGCCCTCAAAGTGGTCCGTGCTCTCATGCCTGACAGAGTCATTGGTATCCGACCTAACTATTCTAATTACGAACTTCCGCTATTTAGAGCAGAAATAAACAGAATTACCTACCCATTTCCGAGGCTCGTCGTACTGGTGCTAACGAACGAAGTGGCAGAAGTCGCCAACGACGAAGACCCCGACCGATGTCGAATCGCATTCGAATACCGCGATTTGGACTGAAAAACGTCATTCTCTATTACTGGTCAGACTTACCTCAGACGGCGTCGCATAGGGGTTCGCTTGGATCCTTCCGATATCCAAGACAACTCTCAGAGTATACGGTAGAATGAGAGGGCAGGTCAGGATCTCTGAATACGACTGAACTAGAAGAAGAAGAGTGCCGTACCTTTGACAGTGGGTCTCCTTTTCTCGTCTCCCGATAGGAGTAATTCTACGAGCCTCCGGGCCTGGTCCTGGACGTGGTTGCCGAGGGGGATGTACACTTGCTGGAAGAAGTCTTCGAGGGGAGGGTGGAATATTATCGAGATCCCAATTTCCACGGTGTCTCTTTTTATAAGCAAATGATCTGAGGCGCAACGAACTTTGGAGGGAACAAAATAGAGCAGAATGAGAAGCAAGGTTCTCGACAATACCTTGGTGATTTTCATCACGATCGCCGGCAGATTCTCACCGTCAAAGGCTCGCTTCAGCTGAAGTGATACAATGATTCCGGTATAATAAAGGGAAAAGAACCATGTACATCTCGTAGAGGACGCAGCCCAGTGCCCACATGTCGGACTTTGTGTTGTACTGCCTGCCTTAGAATGATGCTTGACTTTCGTCAAAGAAATCCACAAACCTTCGCAGATCTCCGGGGACAGGTAGTTGGGAGTGCCAATGAGAGTTGAAGCGACGCCTCGAGTAGTCAGCTCCTGGAAAAGCGCACTGTAGCTATTGCTAAGAACCAGAGAGGTGTTTAAATACTTACTGCGGTTAGCCAATGGTGATTTCTATATTTATGCAACCGATAGGATTCAGGACGTGCCCTTTGGCACATTCATAGAATATGGTCCCAAGACAAATCCCAGAAAACGGCAACTTTCAAGAGCTTGTGGTTCTGGAAATATTCGATGCGGAATTTGTTGCGAGCGGACTCAAAATATACACCTCTCTGGTTCTTGGCAATATTATAGAAGAGTAGTAGGGCAGGGCTTAGGATTACTACACTTTACACTTTGATCGGACGAAAAATTAACCTTGGAGATGCCGAAATCAGAGAGCTTGACAAGCGTTCGTTTCCGATTCAGCAGGATATTCTGTGTCTTGAGGTCGCGATGGACGATTTGGAGTGAGTGCATGTACTCGAGGGCCAGGAGGATCTGGGAGGAGAAGCTGATCGATCTCAAAGACAACAACTATACCTGGGTGAAGTAGTTGAGAACGACGGTCTCCTGCAGGTGAGCTCCGCCTTGATCAGTTATCAGCTTCTCGAGAGTCCCTGGAGGAATTATTTTATGAGGAGCTATAAACGGAGTAGTGTTCTCTTATCTCGGAAAGATAAATATGATTACCTCCCTCGGCGTACTGCATGACGATAGAAAGCGAATTCTCGGTGGTGAAACAGTCGTGGTATCCGATGATCATTGGATGCTGCATTTTCTTCAGCATCATCGCCTCCCCTTCAATTGCCCCCCAAGGAGATCATCGTCGACAAGAACACGAACCTTTGATGTCGTTCTCCTCCTTCTTCGTTAGCCCGTGCATCTGGATGGCCTTGATGATGACCTGCAGAATTAAAGGTAATAATTTACGAATAGGGATGCCACAATTCCGCCCTGAATATTTCACTATTCACAAGAAGAAGTAAAAACACGGTTTCTTTCACAAAACCCCTTTAGTCCGGGACCTTTTCTCCATTCTCGCTCTTCTTGCACAGCCAGCAGACTCCGTAGGCTCCTCGGCCGACGACTCGGATCCTCTCGTACTGCTCCTCCTCCATCGGCGGCAGCGTCGACTCCTCAACCATGACTACTCCACCTATGGCCATCCAGAAAGAGACACGAGGAGGAGGGGGAGAAAGATCGATTGAGAGGGCGAAGGGGAGAGAATGAACCGGTTAACACTGATTAGGAAGGGCGGATGCTTCTTCCACGGGGGAGGAGAGAGAGAAGAGAGAAGAGTGCAGAGGATATCGATATCAGCTGTGGACTAATGCAGTGTGACCATTGGGAAACTACGGAGAAGGAACTGAACACGTTATCTTCAGATATGATCTATACAGGAGAAAGTTGGTTTCATTGTCGAGAACCACCAATCTTTTGAGAACGTCGTTGCAATCATCACTTACTTGCAAACAAAGTCAAACATTTGCCCAGGGAACGCAGAGGAATTCAGCACGTTTTTCTGCGCTTTGATGCGCCAACACTCGACCGTTTTTCAAGTACATATTTGGTATTGAACAATAGAGGTTCCGGAGTTGTCTCACGACGATATCTTCAGTGTTCCCATTTAGGTATCATTGTAATGAAGTGAGATCGCGCCCTGCAGACGATATTGGCCAGGGTTCAAGGAAACGACCTTGGGGGGATTTAATTTAGCCAATTTCGCAACTTTCGTTCGACAATGACGCTGCAGGGCATTGTGGTCTCTTGGCCTTTAAAGATGGCCTCCTTGATTCGTTGAACTTCTCGGTTCCAATATCTGTCTCGGTGGGAAGGAAAGGGCACAGAAGGAATGGGGAGGGGCGGAATCTTCTAGTCGTCCATTTTCGAATCTCTTCTTGTGGTCGAGGTCCCTCTCGATGGAATCAGTCTTTCCCCTCTCTCTTACAGTGCAGAATATGGAAGAGGGCCAGATCGATGCCTTACTGGCTGCCAATTCGGCCCTGTGATTAGCTCAGTTCATGTATCGGGAGGCGGGGAGGGGAAGGGGTCATCCTCCCTTCCTTCTGCCTTCTCGCTCCTGTCAAATGGCCTCTGGGATTGTTGCACTCGAGCTTTGTTTACCACTCAGGGTTCGAGGCAATATTCCGGAGCATCCTCGAGGCTCGTTCGTTCGCGTGTTTTTCGGGCATTGCCGAGAACCAAATGCTTTGTGGTCTCTTGGACTTGTGACGTTACCGAATTATCTCTGAAAGTAAGAGATTTTTTGAATGCACAGTTTTTCTAACAATAAGATAAATTTCATTATCGTGCTCTGATAATATGGGAAAAGGAAAAAGAGAGCCTCCTGCATTTTTCCACATTCAGAAATTATTATGGTAAATATGAGTGAGGGACATTCATGAGCTTGTTGGTTATGGTCGTGCTAGAGACGCCAACACATGATTTCTAATATGCGTTCAGATGTGGGATACGGAAATGATGCTTCCTAACTGGGGGAAATTAGAAAGCTTAGGGCCGAGGAAGAAAAGGGAGATTGAGGTGCATTTGCAATGATTGGGACTAGAAACTCTTTCCATTCCCGAGGGGGCCTAAATGCGTTCGTTCGTCGTCCTTTCCGAGAGGCGACTCGATTCATCTCTTCTGGCCATCTCCCCCTGCATCTTTTGCCCTTTCGCCCCATTACAATGCCCCTCTCATTGAGAGGCCGACCATGTGAGAGGGACTCGCCTTTCCTCGCAATATCGCTTGGGGTAAACTCCGTTCCCCCAGAGGTGTCCTGGCCTCCTTTGGGACCTCTCCTCTTATAGTAGTTAATAGTAGCGGTCTTTGAGATGATGGCTCCCACGCTTTCGGAACTAATATAGACCGAGACCACTGGTTTCACATGGAATCCGCGTGACGATACTCCAGTATCCGTGGGATTCTCCCCTATTGGACAGCGACAAGGCGGCCTTTTAGCAGAATGACCTCTGTGCATTCTCAATGTTTTCCGCCCCGGGGACGAATCAGTCTTGGCGGGAGTGGACTGGTCCTCTCTCTTGGCGGAATGCTGTGGTCCCTTTTTTCCTGTTACTCGAGCCGTTTTCAATGGGGCAGTTTTCAAACCAATTATTGCTTTCTTGACTGTATCCATAAAAACCGTGGTCAACTTTATTCTTGTAAAATAATAATATTCACTATTTCCAGATGATACCGCGATGTCTCATAATCGGCACTTGGCTCCTCCTCTTCATTCCATCTTTTACTTCTTTTCATCCGCTCCAATTAGTCCCTCCCTTCATGAACCATACGTTGCTCTATCGACTCTGCACGAATGACATGGTGGGTGGTCTCCTCTTCTCGCTCACCAAGTCCCCTCCCAATTCAGGACCTTCTCCTCTTGGGCATTCGAAACGAGATCTACTACGAGAACGCTGAGCTTCAGGGGATGCATACGGTTCGGATCTTATTGTAGAGCATCCGGAGCTTTCTCACTCGGCCAATGAAGTACTGGTACCTCTTCGAGAACCATTTTATGTACCGTAATTCAACCGACCATGAAACGGGTTTAGAGGAGGTAAATCAAGTCCGTCCGACACTTTTGTACTAACCCGGGAGTGGGAATTAGAACGCTCCGGGTGCCGGGCAATATCCTTGGTCGATAGGGGATGGGGGTTGTTCCTTGTTGGGGAGGGACGAGTCCATGGGAGAAAAGAGGCCCAATCTGTGGGGCGTCCACATCCGGCAACCAGAGGGCAATGTCACACGCACGCCAATTTTCAGATCCTCAAGCTGGCACGAATTATCTGTTCTCTGAGGAGCAACATAGAAAGGCTCCCCCATTACTACCGCCACATCGTGTGGTTCATGAGCGTGCTGAAATACTGCGAGGTTGTCCAGGCTTTTTACTCCAATGGATTAACAATATTCAGGTCCAAAAACTCGTTAAATCCGCCGTCGACAAAGAAGAAAAAGAGATGATACGAGAAAGCGAAGAGAGCAACACGACAAGCTTCACCTTCGCTTATCCACGAGAAATTCAACTACGTTATCTCAAGTATTCTTATGCTCTGGTAGGGAAGATGGCCTAGTTATATGGAACACGGATTTTTTTAGGTTTGTGATAAAACGCGATATATCTTCAAAGAAGAAGAGCAGTACATAATGCACTACTACGCGGCTATCTTCCGCCTCCTCTACGAGGTCAAGAATCAGGACAGAAAGTGAGAATAGGGAGTTACTGTGATTAGCGAGCGTTCTTTAGGGCCGTCTGCGCCGAGCTGGGAAAGAAGTTCGAAGTTCTCTACAATCGCTGCGTCGTCCCCGACGTCGCCGAGAGACTGGAGAACTTCACAAAGGTCGGGAGAGGAATTGTTTCTCATTTTTTTCTTTCCCAGGTGCATCCAGGGAGTTTTTGCCATGCACAAAGTTGTCCACTGATACTGTTGCTCCGTAAGGGGTAGATAAAATATAAATATGCTCAGTTCTTTGCAGAAATGCATGAATCCCCGGGCTACCTACATAAAAGTGCTCCCGTTCTTCAAACGATTCACCGCACGCTGCGACTCGCGTAAGACTTGAATATTGATTGATTTTGATGGATTACCTCAGTGGACACCCTGATGCGAGTCAATCACTTCGCTTATCCACTGCGTTCCATCGGGCCAATCCTCACCAACGACACCCTTTTCATGAACAATCTCAGGCAACTTCTTTCCGGAAATAGTCCATAAACCATTTTCTGTTCTTGTTCGAATGACCGCAATGATCCTGTCAACGAACAAAAAATCGTTCCGATCGTGATCGCTTTCAGAATGTACGTGGTGAAGGACGTCACCTCCGACTCCGAGCTGCCTTCCCTCGTTCTCAAAACGCGGCTACTCCTCCAGCACTTTTCCCTCGCTGCTGTCAAGTTGTACGCCCATCTCGAGTTGTCTCCAGAGTTAGTATTTTGCTCCTTTCATATTATAGAAATTATATTTTAAGACACGAATTGGCTAGCTCTCGAGTAGCCACGGAACAGGCCACCTCAGAATCGGCTCAAATATTGCGTATTGGTACCTTGGGGGGTCCTAAGTACGAAAAGGAGTACGGTAGGTTTCGGGCACATCTTCCGTTCGAGACCCAATTTCGAATTTTTCGAACTTCTTTCCCCCATAACTTTGTCCAGAGACGGTTTTGAGCGAAAATAAACATACCATCGTACTCGGGAGAACGAGGCGCACATTTTGGTCACATTCACTTTTTTGTGAA